>JAPVLO010001246.1:0-127320 GCA_027257055.1 Cephalopachus bancanus | reverse complement strand
AACCGAATCCTCAGGGCTTCATGTGACCAAGCCACTGGGCAGCCCAGCCTCAGGTGCCAGTGCCCGAGGCCCACAGCTGGGGCCTGTGGGACTTCTGGCTGGGCCATCTGGTTGTTTCCTCTGTGCTATGAGCATGTGACTGCCTGTGTATACACACATGCGTCCACACCTCCCGGGCAGACCCCTTCTGAGCAGTCTCACAAGGCCCCACCCCAGAGCCTGGGACAGCTGGGCCCCTAGAGAACATGCTCAGGGGGCAGGAGACACTTTGCAGGTGGGTCACCCCCAGCCCGGGCCTGCTGTGTTCAGAGGGCCCTTGTTGGCCAGAGGGCCTGAGGCAGGCCTGCCACACTACCCTGTGATTACTGGGGTCAGGCCCTGTGTCCCAGGGAGCTGTTGCCCTGGCTCCTCTTTGAGGAGAGGGTTTACATCCCTTGGGTGTGTGCTGGGTGGGGTGGAGACGATCCCTCCTGGCCATGGAGGCCAGCTCTCAAGTGGTGGCTGAGGAAGGCTGTGTGAGCCTCGTAAGGATGCACCTGCACACAGCTGCGTGACCCTCCCTGCACTCTGTGGCCTTGCAGAGATCCTGACCTGGGAGCAGAGGTGGCGGGAGGTGGCCTGGCCCCTGGCGCGCTCTCTTCCAGGCTGCATCCAGAGGGCGTGTCCCGATCCTCACGGGACCTCCCGGGCCAGAATGCGAGTTTGCCTGGGGCAGCTGGACGGGTGGGTGGGAGCACGGGTGGTGGACGGCCCCTCCGTCAGTGGCTTCTCATTTCCTGTTACTTGCGTACCAGAAATGGACCCTCCTAGGGAAGAACCTGGCAGAGCAGTGGCCCTTCCCATGCCCTGACCCCCACCATGACAATAGCAATGACAGCTGCTTGCTGTCCCTTTTTGCTGGCTACGTGCTGGCTGGAGCCCGGCCGTGTCAGTTCTCATTTCCTCCTCCTGAGACAGCTCCTGTGACTGCCTCCATGTTCACACGTTTGGAAAAGGTGACCCAGAGAGGTTGAGTGACTTGCCCAAGGTCACCCAGCTCCTAGTGTTCTCGAGTCATACCCGGCTGCAGGTGGAGGGAGGCTCAGGGACTGCTGGGTCTTGAGCCGCGGCCCTGCCTGCCGGGATGCCTGGGTCCCTGTGCCCAGCTGGGACAGCCCTGTGCTGAGGACCAGACAGGCCGGTGCTGTGCTGGCTGCAGTGGCTGTTTCTGGAAGGTCGGAGCCTCTCTCCGCTCCTGCCCCGGTTGACACGGTGCCTGTGGGCGCCGGCTCGGGCAGCTCCCGCCCCGGATGGTGAGCAGCCACTTTGTGCAGCGCCCAGGGGTCCTTCGGAGGTCCTGGGAGAGGCCAGGGCGGGGCGCGGCGCTCACGGGTCCTCACCAGACTCCCTCCCACCCAGTGGTGCTCATCGGGGGACTCGGGCGTGGGCAAGAGCAACCTGCTGTCGCGCTTCACCCGCAACGAGTTCAACCTGGAGAGCAAGAGCACCATCGGCGTGGAGTTCGCCACGCGCAGCATCCAGGTGGACGGCAAGACCATCAAGGCGCAGATCTGGGACACCGCCGGCCAGGAGCGCTACCGCGCCATCACCTCCGCGTACGTGGCGGGTCGGGGCCCTCGGGTGGGGATGCTGGGGCTGGGGAGCGGGGAGGGTGGCCTGAGGTGGGTGGGCCGGAAAGGATGTGTGACAGCTGGGCAGGCAGCACTGGGCAGCAGCAGGGAGCAGAGGGCGGGGGCAGCCCTGGCAGTTGTCCTCTGAAGCCCCCAGGAGCTGGGGTCAGGGGCGCCCTCGGGCAGACCAGGGCCCAGCCTTGGCCACACGGGGGCGCTGCAGGGGCCTGGCTTGGGCCACTCCACTCCGCCCCCCCCCAGCGCTCCTCCCTCCTGGGGCTCACCCTTTGGCCCTCCCCAACGGGGCTGGCCTCTGCACCTCCAGGGCTCCCGGCCATCAGGCCCCATCCGGGATGCTCCTCCTGGTCCCTCGCGGTCCCCAGCTGTTCCTGCCACCTCCACGCCACAGCCCGGGCGTCTTTGTACCTTCTCACCCCCCTCCTTTCTTGGTAGCCATGGGCACCTGTCTCCTCAGTGGCCTGGGCTGGGTGCAGCTGTGGCCTTTGCACAGCTGCTGTCTCTTTGTCCCCCTTGTTTGGTGTCCTCGTGGTGTCTTCTGCCTCGAGGCCCTCACCTGTCCCCTTGGGTGCCACGTTCCAGAGCTGATCCTGGGAGCAGACATGGGCCTCCCTCGAGGCCACGCGGGTCACCCTCGACTGGGCTCTGGTGGCCCTCCCTGGGTGTGATGCACGGGCTGGTTCCCACGAGGCCACCGCTGCCCAGGGACCCCCTCCAGAGAGGCTCGCTGTCGCCCCCAGGTACTACCGCGGCGCAGTGGGCGCCCTGCTAGTGTATGACATCGCCAAGCACCTGACCTACGAGAACGTGGAGCGCTGGCTGAAGGAGCTGCGGGACCATGCGGACAGCAACATCGTCATCATGCTGGTGGGCAACAAGAGCGACCTGCGCCACCTGCGCGCTGTGCCCACCGACGAGGCCCGCGCCTTTGCAGGTGAGCAGCGGGGTGGCCGCAAGAGGTGTGGAGGCCGGGAGGCCCCCGCGGGGTCCGGCCACATGGCAGCCTCCCCTCCCTGGGGAGGGCCCTGGTGTCCCGGGCCAGGCAGACGGGTCTTCAGGAGGGGTGCAGGACCGTCACCCCCGCCTCCCGCTCACCTGGGCAGTATTCTCTGTTCCAGAAAAGAACAACTTGTCCTTCATCGAGACCTCAGCCTTGGATTCCACCAATGTAGAGGAAGCATTCAAGAACATCCTCACAGGTGGGCACAGGGCCAGAGGGGTAGGGTCGGGAGGGCACAGCCAGCCAGCAACCTTGAGCCTGGTCTGTTAAGCCTGCCCGTCCTGTGACACAAGGACAGACATGGCACATTCCGTGGGGTCTGGCCAGATCTGACCCTTGCTGGCACGCAGGACACAGAAGACCTCCTTACCCCAGCCCCCATGGGTGGATCCTGCCTCGGCTTACGGGGCTTCAGGGAGGCCCTTGGCTTCCTGGAGTTGACTTATTAATTTTTTGGAAGAGATGGGATCTTGCTATGTTGCCCTGGCTGGTCTCAAACTCCTGGGCCCAAGTGGTCCTCCTGCCTCAGCCTTCCCAGTAGCTGGGACTACAGGCACATGCCACCATGCCTGGCTAATTTTTTGAGTTTTTATTTTTCTTTCTTTTTTTTTTGTAGAGACAGGGTCTCACTATGTTGCCCAGGCTGGTCTCAAACTCCTGGACTTAAGCCATCCTCCGCTTCAGCCTCCCAAGGTGCTGGGATTACAGGAGTGAGCCACTGCACCCAGCCTGGAGTTTATTTTCAAGGGGGGGGGGGCTCTGATCTTAGGGAACCCAAAGCCAGGGTGCTGTGACCAGATGTGGGTCTCAAGGCTGCTGAGTGCACAGCCTGCGAGCCAGCAGGTGACAGTCCTGGAGCCAGCCCCTGCCACAGTTATCTCTGCGGTGGGGGCCTCAAGAGGGGCTCCAGAGCCCTGCAGGAGGCAGTCCCCGTGCGTGGGCAGGCACAGCTCACTCCCCGCAACCTCCCCCCTCCCGCAGAGATCTACCGCATTGTGTCACAGAAGCAGATCGCCGACCGCGCAGCCCACGACGAGTCCCCCGGCAACAACGTGGTGGACATCAGCGTGCCGCCCACCACGGACGGACAGAAGCCCAACAAGCTGCAGTGCTGCCAGAACCTGTGACCCCGCGCCCGCCCCAGCGTGCGTGCACGTCCGCCTGTCCCCTCCCCGCTGTCCCTCTGTGACCGGCTGGCTCCCGCCCTCCCAGTGGGCTCCACACGGCCGGGCCGGGGCCCAGGAAGAACAGGAGCCAGTGGCACCCCCGTCCTGCCCAGGGGAAGCTAGAGCCACGCTTGCTGCACCACCTCGGGCCTAGCGGGCATCTCGGCGGGGTGGGGAGGGCGGCAGGATGGACAGGGCCGCCAGAGGCAGGAGGACGGGCGGCCGGAGCCGGGCAGACTCCAGGGAGCGGCCGCCAACCCCGCTCTGGCCCAGCGGGCCCGTCACCCCCACCCAGAACCAGAATCCCGCGCCGGGCCGACGCCCCGAGAGCCAGGCAGCAGGGCCGGGACAGGCGGGCCTTGCGGCTCAGGGCGCCGCCTGCTCCTCTGCGCTCAGCCGGCACGCAGCGGCCTTCCACCTCCCGCCCGCGCCTCCAGCTTGACGCTGGGAGACCCCGGCCCGTCGCCCCCCGCCCCCCCGCACGCAGCGCCCGCCCTCCCGTCCCCGTCTTGTCTCCCATCTGGTCCGGAACCTGTTTGCAAGTGAAGCAATATCTCCGTGTTTTGTACATACAACCGCTCTTGTAGCCTTGGTTTTGTTATTGTAGAGAAACACAGATTCTTTATACACTTTGTAAGATGGACGCCAAACCCAGCTCTGGCCTCTTACTCGCCCCGTGGCCTCTGCACTGTCGCCCCTCCCCGGCCCCCGTTACTAAAATGTATACTCCGACTTCCTGTACAGAACCTGCGCTGCGCCTCTGTCTTCTTTCTCGCGCCAGGCGGCCCCGCGGGAGGCTCGAGCCCGGGGCTGGCGGCCCGGCATCTGCCGAGGCCCACCGGCGGCCTTCGGGGTCCCGCGCGGTCCCGGGCGGTGAGGGTGGGCGGGGGAGGGGAGGGGCTAGGGGCGTGGCCCCCTGGTGGGGGCGGTGGGCTGTGTTCCAGGTCGGGCACTGCCCAGAGGCGGCTGGTGGTGCGGGGGCTGCCGTCGCGGGTGCTGGTGGCGCCAGCCCTGCCCACGCTAGACCCTGGAGAAGGGCCCAGGAGGCGAACGCTGGTGACAGGCGACGTGCGCAGCCCGGGGTTCCTGTGCCTCCTCCCAGGATCCAGCTTCTCCCTCCGCCCGGCTGGAGACGCCGCCCTCCACCTCCCCTTGCAGGGACCTTGCGGTGTGGGTCACCAGGGGCTGTCAGAGAAGCTCCCGCCTCTGGCTGAGGTGACCCCTCACGCCCTGGAGCCCTTGGAGGCCCACGAACGGTCCCAAACATCCCTCCAGAAGAGCTCTGGGTGAAGGCGGTTGTGTCGTCAGGGAATATGGAGCGAGCCAGGCTGTGTGCTCCAGGCCAAAGGAGTGTCCTGGGCTAAGACCAGGGACAGCAGAGCGGAGGGCAACTGGATACCCCATGCTCCTGGGTTTGGGTGGGGCAGGCGTCTGGTGGACAGAGGCTTCAGTGGAGCCAGGAGCGAGAAGGCACCCGAAGGGTTTCAAACGGTCAAAGGACCAACAGAAGGTTGGGTGCAGTGGCTTATACCTGTCATCCCAACGCTTAGGGAGGCGGAGGGGGTGGATCACTTGAGCCTAGGAGTTGGAGACCAGCCTGGGCAACATAGCCAGACCACATCTCTCCAAAAAATAGAGAAATTAGCCGGGTGTGGTGGCACATGCCTGCAGCCTCAGCTACTTGAGAGGCTGTGGCAAAAGGATCTCCTGAGCCCAGGAGGTCAAGGCTGCGGTGAGTCGTGACTGAGCCACCACACTCCAGCCTGGCGACAGAGTGAGACTCCGACTCAAAAAAGAAAAAAATCAACAAATACTTCCAGAGCCTCTGCTATGTACCAGGCTGAGGCTGGGACAAATGTGCTCCCTGTTGCCTTAGGGGTCACACGCAGGCAATGCTCCTTTAATTAGTCTGGTGTCAGTGACTTAATAAGCCTTTCATGCCCACTCTGTGCCAGGCTCTGTTCTTAAGTCTCTTCTAATTATGTAGCATATACATAATATAAAATTGACCACTGTAGCCATTTAAAAAAAAATGGAGTTGGAATCTCACTCTGTCACCCAGGCTGGAGTGCAGTGGCACGCTCATGGCCACTGCAGCCTTGCCTTGCTGGGCTCAGGCGATCCTTCAGCCTCAGCCTTGCAAGTACCTGGAACCACAGGCATGTGCCACCATGTCCGGGTGATTTTTTTTTAATTTATTGTAGAGATGAGGTCTCGCAAAGTTGCCCCAGCTGGTCTCGAACCCTCGGGCTCAGGCAGTCCACTCGCCTTGGCCTCCCAAAATGCTGGGATTACAGTCTGAGCCACCAAGCCCACCCTGTAGCCACTTTTAAGTGCATAGCTCAGTGACATTAAGCACATTCACATTGTTGTGCAGCCATCACCACCATCATCTCCAGAACTTTCTCCTCTTCCCAAACAGAAACTCAGTCCCCGTGAAACACTAACTCCCCAACCCCCTACCCAGCCCTGACACCCCCCCCATGCTACTTTCTGTCTCTATGAATGTGATGACCCTAAGGACAGCCTAGGAGTGGAATCAGACAGGATTTGCCCATGTCTGCCTTGTCTCACTGAGCATAACATCCTCAAGATTCATCCATGGCCAGGCGTGGTGGTTCACGCCTACAATCCCAGCACTTTGGGAAGCCGAGGGGAGAGGATTGCCTGAGCCCATGGGTTCAAGACCAACCTGGACAACTTGGCAAGACTTCATCTCTTCAATAAATCAAAAAATTAGCTGGGCGTGGTGACGTGAGCCTGTAGTTCCAGTGGTTGTGAGCATGCCATTGCCCTCCAGCCTGGGTGACAAAGTGAGACTTCAACTCAAAAAAAAATTTTTGGCCGGGCTCGGTAGCTCAGCCTGTAATCCTGTGCCTTTGGGAGGCTGAGGTGAGTGGATTGCCTGAGCCCGCGGGTTCGAGACCCGCCTAGGCAGCAAGACCTCATCTCTACAATAAATCAAAAAATCAGCCGGGCGTGGTAGTGCATGCCTGTAATTCCGGCTACTTGGAAGGCTGAGGCGGAAGGATCGCCGGAGCCCAGCAGGTCGAGGCTGCGGTGGCCGGGAGCGGCCACTGCACTCCAGTCTGGGTGACAGAGTGAGACTCCAACTCAAAAAAAAAAAAAAGACTTAAAATACCAAAATTTAAAAAATGTTTATGGAAAAATGTAAACATCTATAAAGATGGAGAAAATAGCTGGGTGAATCCCATGTACCCATCACTGACCTTTGACAGATATGATTTCATGTCTATTTCCTGTTCTCCCATTTGCAAATCCCAACATGCTCCAACAATACCTATTTCAGTGTGTATCTGTAAGATACAAAGACTTTTTTGGGTTTTTTTAAATTTTTTTTTTTTGACTTGGAGTTCTCACCCTGTTGCCCAGGCTGGAGTGCAGTGGTGTGCTCACGGCCACTGCATCCTCGACTTGCTGGGCTTAGGCGATCCTTTAGCCTCAACCTTCCAAGTAGGTGGAACTACAGGCCTGCATCACCATGCCCAGCTAATTTTTTGATTTATTGTAGGGATGAGGTCTCACCAAGTTGCCCAGGCTGGTCTCAAACCCGCGGACTCAGGCAATCCTCTCATCTCGGCCTCCCAAAGTGCTGGGATTGTAGGTGTGAGACAACACGCCTCTTTTTTTTTTTTTTTGAGTTGGAGTCTCACTCAGTCGCCCAGACTGGAGGGCAGTGGCCGCTCCCGGCCACCGCAGCCTCGACCTGCTGGGCTCCGGCGATCCTTCCGCCTCAGCCTTCCGAGTAGCCGGAATTACAGGCGCGCACTGCCACGCCCGGCTGATTTTTGATTTATTGTGGAAATGAGGTTTCGCCAAGTTGCCCAGGCGGGTCTCGAACCCGCGGGCTCAGGCAATCCGCTCACCTCAGCCTCCCAAAGCGCGGGATTACAGGCTGAGCCACCGAGCCCGGCTTGCCCTGCCCCCTGTTCTGAGCCCAGACACCCCCGGCCCTCTCACCCCAGAGCAGGCCCCGTCGGACCCCCACCCAGCAGGCTGCAAGCACTCCCCGCCACCCAGCTCTCGGCCTCTCTCCCCCAACACCGCCCCCTGCAGGTCTCCTACGACATCAGCGGCTTCTGTGAGAAGAACCGCGACGTCCTCTTCTCGGACCTCATAGAGCTGATGCAGACCAGTGAGCAGTGAGTGGTCCCGGGCGCGGGGGCTCCGAGCGCAGCCCCCAGGGGGTGGGGAGGATCGGGACCGCCCATCTTCCCAGAGCTCCCACCATGCCCCGGGCTTCGTGGGCGTGGCCATGCGGCCGGGAAGGGGTTTCTGCGGACGGGTTCTGGCGTCAGGAGGAACTCGAGGCCCCCTGGGAGGAGGCCGTCCTGCCCTCCTGGCCCCCAGGTCCCCTCCCCAGAGAAAGGAGGCCAGGTGCTGAGGCCCCATCCCGGCGGCCCTCTGCAGAGCTGAGTGTCCACCGGCTGGACACCTTCCCCTTCGGAGGGAGAACCCATCACACCTGTGTGTGAACACGTGGGAATCTACCTGCCTGACCACAGCCACAGGCCAGGAGCTGTTGCTTGGTCTGTCTGTTCCTTCCTTCCTTCCTCCTTCCTTCCTTCCTTCCTGTCTCTCTCTTCTATTTCTTTCCTTCCTTCTTTTCTTTCTCTCCTTTCCTTCCTCCCTCTCTCTGTCCCTTTCTCTCTCCCTTTTCTCCTTCCTCTTTCTTTCCTCCCTTCCTCTCTCTCTCTCTTTCTTTCCTTTCTCTCTCTCCCCCCACCATCCTTCTTTTTCTTTTTTTTTTTGAGTTGGAGTCTCACTCCAGACTGTCACCCAGACTCTGTCACCCAGACTGGAGTGCAGTGGCCGCTCCCGGCCACCGCAGCCTCGACCTGCTGAGTTCCGGCGATCCTTCCGCCTCAGCCTTCCAAGTAGCTGGAACTACAGGCGCACGCTACCACGCCTGGCTAACTTTGATTTATTGTAGAGATGAGGTCTCGCCAAGTTGCCCAGGCGGGTCTCGAACCCGCGGGCTCAGGCAATCCACTCACCTCAGCCTCCCAAGGCGCGGGATTACAGGCTGAGCCACCGAGCCCGGTGACACACCAGATTTTAACAAACCAATGGCCCAAAGACTTTTTTTGGTAACGTACCTTCAATAGTATTATTCCGCCTAGGAAACAAGCGGTGATTCTTTCTAACCATCACTCATATTGTCTTATACAATGTTTTGCTGATTTGGGCCAGGCGCAGTGGCTCACACCTGCAATCCCAGCAATTTGGAAGGCCGAGGTGAGAGGATCACCTGCCCCAGAAGTTTGAGACCAGGTAGGGCAACATAGCAAGACCTCTTCTCTACAGTTAATAAAATAAATAAATAAATAAACCAGGCACGGTGGCTCACGCCTGTAATCTCAGCACTTTGGGAGGTGGAGGTAAGAGGATGGACTGAGCCCAGGCGTTCAAGACCAGTCTGGGCAACTTGGTGAGACCTTGTCTCTACAATAAATAAATAAATACACACATACATAAAAGAAAAAAGTAGCCAGGCTTGGTGATGCATGCCTATGGTTCCAGCTACTTGGGAGGCTAAGGCAGAAAGATCACCTGAGTCCAGCAGGTCAAGGCTGTGGTGTCCATGAGTGTGCCACTGCATTCCAACCTGGGTGTCAGAGTGAGACTCCGAATAAAAAAAAACAAAATTGCCGGGCTCGGTGGCTCAGCCTGTAATCCCGCGCCTTTGGGAGGCTGAGGTGAGTGGATTGCCTGAGCCCGCGGGTTCAAGACCCGCCTGGGCAGCGAGACCTCATCTCTACAATAAATCAAAAAATCAGCCGGGCGTGGTAGCGCATGCCTGTAATTCCGGCTACTTGGAAGGCTGAGGTGGAAGGATCGCCAGAGCCCAGCAGGTCGAGGCTGCGGTGGCCGGAAGCGGCCACTGCACTCCAGTCTGGGTGACAGAGTGAGACTCCAACTCAAAAAAAAAAAAAATTAGCCAGGTACGGTGGCATGTCCCTGCATTCCCAACTACTTTGAAGGTTGAATTGAAGCAGGGGGATAGCCTGAGCCCAGGGCCTAGGAGATCGAGGCTGTGGTGAGCTGTGATCATGCCACTACACTGCACCGTGTGCGACAGAGCGAGACACCAACTCAAAATAAAATAAAATTTGAGATAAAATTAATCATTTAAAAATATACAGTCAGTGGCTTTTATTTTCTGCTTTTATTCCTTTAGAGACAGAGCCTTGCTGTGTGACCCAGACTGGAGTTGCAGTAGCAAGACTATAGCTCACTGCAACCTCAAACTCCTGGACTCAGGTGACCCTTTCACCTTAGTCTCCCGAGTAGCTAAGACTCCGGACATCACCACACCTGAATATATATATATATATTTTTGAGTTGGAGTCTCACTCTCTCACCCAGGCTGGAGTGCCGTGGCACACTCAGCCTTCCAAGTAGCCATAACTACAGGCGCGCACTACCACGCCCAGCTAATTTTTGATTTATTGTAGAAACGAGGGCTCGCCAAGTTGCCCCGGCTGGGCTCGAACCCGCAGGCTCAGGCAATCCACTCGCCTCGGCCTCCCAAAGTCCTGGGATTACAGGCTGAGCCACCGAGCCCGGCCCATGGTGTCGTTTAACACGTCCCTTTGTCCTTTGCACTTTCTGTAAATCGATAATTGGATCCAGAGGCTCCACGAGGGTCGAGATTGAGCGCCTCTTCGGTAGTGCCGGGTGTGGACGCTAGGGGGCACGCGAGGTCAGCATGTCTCTCTTGCGGGGCAGCCAGCTACCTGGATTCATAGTCCATTTAGGGCTTTCAAAATGGTGATATTCAGTCTGTTCCTTCTTCGTTTATTTCTGGGATACTTCCATCAAGAGAAATTTCTACTCCTCTGATACGTGGTTCCTCTGAGGCACAGAGTGTATGGAAGTCGGCATAAATACTTAATTATTTATTTTGCTCAATTTTTTTTTTATTTTGTTCTACTTTAAATTTCAAGGTTTACCAGATTTTGAGTTGGTTCCCAAGTAGCCTTCAGAAGTGAGTATTCATGATTCAAGGGAGCCCCCCCTCCAAAAAAAGCGATGACTGATTAAGCCAGGTGCACACACCTGTAGTCCCAGCTACTAGGGATGCCGAGATGGGAGGATCACTTGAGGGCAGGAATTTGAGGCTGCAGTGAGCTATGATCATGCCGCTGCACTCCAGCCTGGGCAACAGAGCAAGATCCTGTCTCTAAAAAAAGAAGGAGAAGGAGAAGAATTAGAGATACTGATATTCACTCATAGTTTTTGTTTTGTTTTTTTTTTTGAGTTGGAGTCTCACTCTGTCGCCCAGGATGGAGTGCAGTGGCCGCTCCCGGCCACCGCAGCCTCGACCTGCTGGGCTCCGGCGATCCTTCCGCCTCAGCCTTCCGAGTAGCCGGAACTACAGGCGCGCACTACCACACCCGGATGACTATTATTATTATTATTTTTTATTGTGAAGTTGTGGGGTACAGTTAAGGGTTAGGTATACAATTGTGTTTCATTCAGGCACCCTGTTGATATAGGATGTTTCCCCGTACCCAGACAGATATTTGCTACTGTTAATTGATTTTTTGATTTATTGCAGAGATGAGGTCTCGCTGCCCAGGCGGGTCTCAAACCCACGGGCTCAGGCAATCCACTCACTTCAGCCTCCCAAAGGCGCAGGATTACAGGCTGAGCCACCGAGCCCGGCTCTCACTCATAGTTTTAAAGATAGATGGATATGAAAATGTCTGTCTAAAGTATATACGTACATATGTATTCTACCCTAGAATTAATAATAGTACCATAGTAGAAAGGAGAGCACCTGGCACCCAGATCTTGGTTTTTAAGTATCATTCACTTGAAGATATGGTTGATTCTGGGGCTAGGTCCTAAAAAAATACAAGACAGTTCAGCCTGGGAGGTCTTGTTGAACCAGTTAGTAAGAAAGTGCTCCAAGATGAAGTAGAAAACAATCATCATTAGGGAAAATGATAACATTTTTTTTTTTTTTTTTTTTTCGTTGCAGTCTCACTCTGTTGCCCAGGCTGGAGGGCAGTGGCACACTCCCGGCCACCGCAGCCTCGACCTGCTGGGCTCCAGCGATCCTTCCGCCTCAGCCTTCCAAGTAGCTGGAACTACAGGCGTGCGCTACCACGCCTGGCTAATTTTTGATATATTGTAGAGATGAGGTCTTGCCAAGTTGCCCAGGCAGGTCTCGAACTCGCGGGCTCAGGCAATCCACTCACCTCAGCCTCCCAAAGGCGCGGGATTACAGGCTGAGCCACCGAGCCCAGCTGAAAATGATAACAATATTAATAATAATAAAAGAAAACCATCATTAGGTAGCTATCATTGTAATAATTGACTCAAGCAAGAATCATCAATGGATATTAAATGTGTGGATGGCCGGGCACAGTGGCTCAAGCCTGTAATCCCAGCACTTTGGGAGGCTGAGGCGAGAGGATTGCCTGAGCCCAGAGATTCGAGACCAGCCTGGGCAACTTGGTGAGACCTCATCTCTACAATAAATCAAAAAATTAGCAGGGCATGGTGGCGCGTGCCTGTAGTTCTTGACTACTTGGAAAGTTGAGGCAGAAGGATAGCCTGAACCCAGTGGTTTGAGGTTATAGTGGCCATGAGTGTGCCACTGCACTTCAGCCTGGGAGACAGAGTGAGACTACAATTAAAAAAAAAAAAAAGTGTGGATATGAAATTTGTGGAGGAACAGGATGTTTAATTAACTTCAAAGTATCTTCCCATAAAGCAATTATCAACATACTGACTCACACTGGAGAAACTGGCAGACACTGTTTCAATCATGTTAGTGTAATCAGCAGTGGATTAAATCAACACGTGTGCATCCGGAGAAAACAGTGTCTCTTCCATGGTTCCCGCTACAAATGAATCATCCTGAGGAAATATTCAACACATTCAAATGGAAGAACTTTCTACATAATGACTAGCCTGTAATTTTCAAAAGTGTCAAGGTCGTGGAGACAAGGAAAGACTGAAGAAAAAGACAACACTTGATCCTGAAGGACTTTTTTTTTTTAGTTGCTGTCGCACTCTGCCATCCAGGCTACAGTGCAGTGGCACAATCATGGCTCACAGCAGCCTCCAGCTCCTGGACTCAGGTGATCCTTCTGCCTCAGCCTCCCTAGTAGCTCCTACTACAGGTGCCTACCATCATGGCCAGCTAATTTTCTTTTTTTTAATTTATTGTAGAGACGAGGTCTCGCCGTGTTGCCCAGACTGGTCTGAACTCCTGGACTCAGACAATCCTCTCACCTTGGCCTCCCAAAGTGCTGAGATTACAGGCCTATAAATTAGGTATAATATTACACATAATCTAAAGATAATTTTAAACATACAAGAGGATGTGTGTAGGTTATATGCCAAGAATATACCATTTTATATCAGGTTCTTGAGAAGCTGGGGATTTAATATCTAAGAGAGGTCCTGGATCAATTGTGTATAAGATATTTACATGGTTGTAAAGTCAAATATGTAAAACAAGACTATATATTTACAAGGCTGGCTTCTATCCCTGTCCCCTCCGTCCATCTTCCTTCTGTAAGTAACCTTTTAAAATGTGTTATGGGCTGGGTGCGGTGGCTCACGCCTATGATCCCAGCACTTTGAGAGACCGAGTGAGAGGATTGCCTGCGACCACAGGTTCAAGACCAGCCTGGGCAACTTGGCGAAATCTCATCTCTACAATTAAAAAAATATATATATATATAGCCGGGCTTGGGGGCTCAGCCTGTAATCCCAGCGCTTTGGGAGGCTGGGTGAGTGGATTGCCTGAGCCCGTGGGTTTGAGACCCACCTGGGCAACTTGGCAAGACCTCATCCCTACAATAAAAAAAAAAAAAAAAAAAATTAGCCGGGCGTGGTAGCGCACGCCTGTAATTCCAGCTACCTGGAAGGCTGAGGCGGAAGGATTGCTAGAGCCCAGCAGGTTGAGGCTGCATTGGCCGGGAGCGTGCCACTGCACTCCAGTCTGGGTGACAGAGTGAGACTCCAACTCAAAAAAAAAAAAATTAGCCGAGCGTGGTAGCGCGTGCCTGTAGTTCCAGCTACTTGGAAGACTGAGGTGGAAAGATCGCTGGAGTCCAGCAGATCGGCGCTGGGGTGGCTGTGAATGTGTTACTGCACTCCAGCCTGGGCGACAGAGTGAGACTCCAACTCTGGTTTTTTTAGTTGGAGTCTCACTCTGTCGCCCAGCCTGGAGTGCAGTGGCACGCTTATGGCCACCGCAGCCTCGACCTTCCGGGCTCAGGCGATTCTTCCGCTTCAGCCTTCTAAGTAGCTAGAACTACAGGCTCGCGCCGCCACGCCAGGGTAATTTTTTTGGTTTATTATAGAGACGAGGTCTCGCCAATTTGTCCAGGCTGGTCTCGAACCCAGGGCTGAGGCAATCCTCTCGCCTCCGCCTTCCAAAGTGCTGGGATTGCAGGCGTGAGCTTGTTTACTACATCCTTCGAGTAGATCCGGTGCATGAATGAATGAATGACTGAATGACGAATAAATGATGGTAGTTTTGGGCTCCTCCAAGGCTCCCTAACCCCTCTAGGTTTCTGTTTTTCCTCTGTGAAATGTAATCGTACGGTCTCTCCTTTCCCCAGAACTGATGAGAAGTGTAAGGCAGGACTTGTACAGGTCAGTCACCTTGCCTGGTGTCAAGTTGAATGCCAGAAGGGTTTTATTTATTCAAGGGCACTGGCGGTCTGCAGGTGGCGCAGCCAGCTCCGCTCGCGCCCAGGGCAGGGCCGGGGCGGGGCCAGCGCTGGGGGCGGGGCCAAGAAGCGGCGGGGGCGGGGCCAGCAGTTGCGGCGCCGCGGGGCCTGTGCGGCCCAGGACGTCCCCGTCGCCCCCGGCCCCGCCTCCCGGGGCGGGACATGCACGGTGATTGGCGGACGCGGGCGAGGGGCGGTCGCCATTGGCCCGCGGCGCTGTCGGCTGGGCGGGCGGTGCCCGGACGCAGGTGCCGGCCGGAGCGAAGCAAGCGGAGCTGACGGGCCGGGCCGGGCCGGGACCGGGGCCGGGGCCGGGGCTGGGGCGAACGGAGGGGCCTGCGCGGCCGCCCGGCCCGGCCGCGGATCAGGTAGGCACAGGCCTGCAGGTAGAGCCGGAGGACGCCGGTCCGCGGGCCGGTCCCGGGTTCGAGGCCCGCCTCGGCAGCGGGGCGGAACAGCGGGGCACGAACCCTCGGCCACAACCTTTCCCGGGACGCGGTGATTCCTATTCCGGTCTCGAGGCCAGTGGGAGGTCCCCGGGGCCCGGCACACAGTAGGCACCTCTCCGAGCCTCGGTTTCCCCTTCTGTGAAACTGGGTCATCCCATCACCAACCTGATGGGGCTGTCGGGAGGATGCAGAAGCTGGCCGACGAGGAAAGCGGGCGGCATACAGTAGGTGGTCAATAAGTGGTCAGTGTCCTTCCCCAGTCTCCTTCTCAGAGGGGCTCTGCTTGGGAAACAGTAAAGATTATAACGAGGCACTGTGCCAGGCACTGTGCACAAAGGTGCTCAAACCGGACGCTCTGTGCCGTGTGGGTGCTTGAAACAGGGTAGTCGGACTGTGTGCGATTAGCTCGTTCAGTCCTCTGGGAGCAAGACTGGCTAGGTGGAAGCACTGGAAATGTCGGCCAGGCGCGGTGGCTCACGCCTATAACCCTAGCACTTGAGGAGGCCGAGGTGAGAGAATTGCCTGAGCCCACAGGTTCGAGACCAGCCTGGACAACTTGGCCAGATCTTGTCTCTACAATAAATCAAAAAATTAGCCAGGCGTGGTGGTGCGTGCCTGTAGTTCCAGCTACTTGGAAGACTGAGGCACGAGGATCGCCTCAGCCCAGCAGTTCGAGGTTGCGGTGGCCGGGAGCGTACCACTGCCCTCCAGCCTGGGCAACAGAGTGAGACTCCAACTCAAAGAAAAAGAAATGTCCCCTGTTGTACAGAGGAGAACATTGGAGCTCAGAGAGGTTAAATGTCTTCCCCAGGGTTACACAGCAAATAAGGAACAGTACTGGGACTGGGGCCTGGCTTCTGATGCAGGGCCATGAAAGTACTGAGGGACACACAGGGGCCTCTCTGTGGTGAATGGATAAAGAGGAACGCATACTTTTTTTTTTTTTGAGTTGGAGTCTCACTCTGCCACCCAGACTGGAGTGCAGTGGCATGCTCACAGCCACCGCAGCCTCGACCTGCTGGGCTCCGGCGATCCTTCCGCCTCAGCCTTCCAAGTAGCTGGAACTACAGGCGCGCGCTACCACACCCGGCTGATTTTTTTATTTATTGTAGAGATGAGGTCTCGCCAAGTTGCCCAGGTGGGTCTCAAACCCGCGGGCTCAGGCAATCCACTCACCTCAGCCTCAGCCTCCCAAAGGCATGGGATTACAGGCTGAGCCACCGAGCCTGGCTTTTTTTTTTTTTTTTTTTGAGTTGAGCTTTCACTCTGTCGTCCAGGCTGGAGTGCAGTGGCACGCTCACGGCCACCACAGCCTCAACCTGCTGGGTTCAGGCGATCCTTCCACCTCAGCCTTCCAAACAGCTGGAACCACAGGTGTGCACCACCATGCTGGTTAATTTTTTGATTTTTATTGTAGAGATGAGGGCTCACCAGGTTGCCCAGGCTGGTCTCGAACCCCTGGGCTCAGAATAAATACATTTGACAGGCTCCACATTCATCCTAAAAAATAATAATGGTGCCGGGCTTGTTGGCTCAGCCTGTAATCCCGCGCCTTTGGGAGACTGAGGTGAGTGGATTGCCTGAGCCCGCGGGTTCGAGACCCGCCTGGGCAGCGAGACCTCATCTCTACAATAAATCAAAAAATCAGCCAGGTGTGGTAGCGCATGCCTGTAATTCCAGCTACTCGGAAGGCTGAGGCGGAAGGATTGCCGGAGCCCAGCAGGTCGAGGCTGTGGTGGCCGGGAGCGGCCACTGCACTCCAGCCTGGGCGACAGAGTGAGACTCCAACTCAAAAAAAAAAAAAAAAAAGGTGTACATTTATTGAGCACTTACTGTATGCCAGGTGCTGACTGTGTCCTCTCGTTGGACCCTCCCAACAGCTCTGTAAGCTGACGATGGCAAGGCTAACTAAGGTGCTCCCTTAGTTTAATGTTCTCAGGGAAAGGAGACTGTCAGACACGGAAAAGACTGGGACACCTCAGTGCTGCTCCAGACAGGCCTAGCCAAGGGTGAGCATTGCTGGAGGAATTAAGCCTGGAGGCTCCTTTAGGAGACCCCTCAGAACACATGGTCCACCAACTCCACTAACATATTTGACACAGAAGGATGAGCTGGGTGTGGTGGCTCACTCCTGTAATCCCAGCACTTTGAGAGGCAGAGGCAAGAGGATTGCCTGAGTCCACAGTTTTGAGACCAGCCTGGACAACTTGGTGTGAGACCTCATCTCTACAATAAATTAAAAAATGAGCCGAGTGTGGTGGCGTGTGCCTGTAGTTCCAGCTACTTGGAAGGCTGAGGCAGAAGGATCGCCCAGGTCCAGCAGGTCAAGCCTGCAGTGGCTGTGAGCATGCCACTACACTCCAGCCTGGGTCACAGAGTGAGACTCTGAGTCAAAAAAAAAAAAAAAGAGAGAAGGATGAGGCCCAGAGAAGCAAAGTCACTTGAACCAGGGCACACAGCACCAGTTTCTTGTGGTCCTGTCCCGCTTATTTTTTTTTGAGTTGGAGTCTCACTCTGTCACCCAGACTGGAGTCCAGTGGCCGCTCCTGGCCACCGCAGCCTCGACCTGCTGGGCTCCGGCGATCCTTCAACCTCAGCCTTCCAAGTAGCTGGAACTACAGGTGCGCGCTACCACGTCCGGCTAATTTTTTAATTTATTTTTATTTTTTATTGTAGAGATGAGGTCTCGCCAAGTTGCCCAGGCGGGTCTTGAACCCGCGGGCTCAGGCAATCCACTCACCTCAGCCTCCCAAAGGCACAGGATTACAGGCTGAGCCATCGAGCCCGACTGTCCCACTCTTTAGACTGTCTTAAGTTCAAGTCCTGGCTCTGTCCCTTCCTAGCTGTGTGACCTTGAGCAAGTCAGAGCTCCTCTCTGAGCCTCAGCCTTGTCAGCCATCAGATGGGGGTCATGATTGGTTTGTTGCAAAGATTCTGTGGAATCCATCTCCTGGACTGGCACTGGGCCAAGCTGGCCCAAGGCATCGGCTCCCTCTCCCATTCCAGCAACCCCAGAGCTGAGTCCCTCCTGCAGCCACCCTCTCCTTGTATTCATCCCCAAGTTTGGCCTCTCCCAAGCATGGGCCTGTGTGGCTTGCACAGACCTCTGGCCTCTAAACAGCTCTCATTCTCACCACAGGGGCTGCCAGAGAAGGGTTGGAGGGGCAGGAATTGTGGTTCCGTGGAGTAGGGGCTAAGCGACAATGAATGCAGCAGCTCGGGTCCAAGGGCTGGGGACCACACAGAGCCATCTGCCAGGGCTTTTTTGAGTCATAGTCTCTGTCACCCAGGCTGGAGTACAGTGGCACACTCATGGCCACTGCAACCTCGACCTGCTGGGCTCAGGCGATCCTTCCGCCTCAGTCTTTCAAGTAACTGGGACTACAGGCACGTGCCACCACTCCCAGCTAATCTTTCGATTTATTGTAGTGACGAGGTGTCACCAATTTGCCCAGGCTGGTCTCGAACCCCTTGGCTCAGGCAATCCTCTCGCTTCCGCCTCCCAAAGTGCTGGGATTACAGGCATGAGTCACCACACCCAGCCTGGGATCCCTCTTGAGAGTTCACGGCAGGGACAGACAACAGACATGGTTAAATAAATCACTGAATAGGTAGAACATTTCAAAAAGGGACATAGGCCACGAGGGAGCCATGTGAACCACTCTGACACAGCACTTTGGCCGGCGTGGTCAGGGAAGCCTTCTCCAGGCAGGTGACTTTTGCAGAGGACACTTCTAGCAACTGTTTAGAGTTCAGTGCCATGATGAACACGTATGAAGATTGTGTGACACAGTAGCCGGTGCTCAATAAACGGAAGCCATCATGATTGTTTTGGTGATTTGCAGGCCTTGTGTTGGCAGATTTACCCCTGGTTGTTGTTTTTTTTCTCTCCCCCAATTGTAATAGTAAAAGAAATAGCAGAACATAATAGACAAGAGCTGTGATGGTTTTCAGAAATGTGAAGAGGATGCCCAGAGGCCCCGGAGGAACCGACTCCCTATCCCCCTACCCCCAGCCTGCAATTCCTTCCGGGAGCTACTCTGGCCTCTGAGCTGGAGATTCTGGTTGCAGGCACTTGGGAGGGATAGCAACATGCGTCACATGGCAGGCCTGTCCACAGCCCTGTGGGTGTTATCTTAGGCGTCCTCGCCTTCCTCTGGGGCTCCTTTGACCCTTACTCACTTATCTGGCCTTGGAACCCTCCTGGGGAGGCTCAGAAGACCGTGTTGGGCCAAGAGGACTTCAGGCTGAGCTGCTCAGAGGACATTGACCCCCTGGCAGAGCGTTCTGGTGCAAGAGTTGGTCAATAACATACACAGCTCCCTCCTGGCCCTCGGGCTTTGGGGCTTAGATTTTTTAATTTGTTTTTGAGACAGGGCCTCACTCTATCACCTAGGCTGGAGTGCAGTGGTGTGATCATAGCTCACTGCAGCCTCAAACTCTTGAGCTCAAGTGATCCTCCCACCTCAGCCTCCCAATTAGCTGGGACTACAGACATGTGCCACCACATCTAGCTGGTTTTTTCATTTTATGTAGAGATGGGGTCTCGCTATGTGACCCAGGCTGGTCTTGAACTCCTGGCCTCAAGAGATTCTCCTGTCTTGACCTCCCAAAATGCTGGGATTACAGACATGAGCCATTGTACCCAGTTTGGAGCTCAGATTTCGACTGACAGAGTTTATAAAAGCCAACTTGGGATAGGGGTAAGGGGGCACTTTAGTAAATACCTAGCTGCCTCCCTGGTATGGAGTTTCTCAACACTATAGGGACTGTGGGGACTCTGGACACCATAGTTCCTGGGGATTGGACAAGCTGGGGACAGAGATACTTGGCTGCAGGGCACCTGTATTGGCTCTGAGGGGGTCTGGAGAGACCTGTTACTTTCATGAAATTCTCAGAGTGAAACATACAAGTCCTACTTCAGGTCTCATTGACTGGCTCTGGGATGGAGGAGGAGGTTGTCTAGCATTATTTTTTGCTGGTCAGACCTTGGGGAAGAGTCCTGCAGTCATCATTCAGAGCAGACCTCAGAATTGCTGTCTTCCAGGCATGGTGGTGTACGCCTGTGGTCCCAGCTACTCAGGAGGCTGAGGCAGAAGGATCACTTGAGCCCAAGAGTGCTCAACTAGCCTGGGCAACATAGTGAGACACCGTTCCTACAAAAAATAGAAAATTTAGCTGGGCATGGTGGTGCAAGCCTGTAGCATGAGCAGCTTGGGAGGCTGAGGCAGGAGGATCGCTTGAGCCCAGGAACTCTAGACTGCAGTGATCATTACACTCCAGCCTGGGTGACAGAAGAAGACTATCTCAAAAAACCAGAATTGGTCTGGTGCAGTGGCTCACGCCCATAATCCCAGCACTTTGCCTGAGCCCCTGAATTCTAGACCAGCCTGGGCAACGTGGCGAGACCTCATCGCTACAAAAAAAAAAAAATAGCCAGGTGTAGTGACATGTGTCTGTAGTCCCAGATACTCAGAAGCCTGAGGCAAAAGGATTGCCTGAGCCCAGCGGGTCAAGGCTGCGGTAGCTGTGATCGTGTCACTGCACTCCAGCTTGGGTGACAGAGCAAGACCCTGACCCAAAAAAACAAAAATAAAAAACCAAACAAAAACCCAGAACTGCTGTCTGGGTGTGGTGGCTCATGCCTGTAATTCCAGCCCTTTGGGAGGCCAGGGCAGTTGGATTGCTTGAACCCAGGAGTTGGAGACCAGCCTGGGCAACATAGTGAAACCTCATCTCTACAAAAAAATTAAAAAATTAGCCAGGTGTGGTAGTGCAGGTCTGTAATCCAGGATGTTGAGGCTGTTGTGGCTGTGAGCGTGCCACTGCACGTCAGCCTAGACAACAGAGTGAGAGACCCTGACTCAAAAAAAAAGAAAAAACAAAACCCCAGAATCACTACCTAAGTCTCCAGCAAGCTCTCATTGCCTCCCCTTGGGGACAGAGGCCTGATTCGAAGCAGCTGGTCAGGTAGGGACAGAGGCTGCCACTGTCCTCTCCAACCTGTGCCACTTCCTTGATGGCCTGAGCTATCGAGGAGTACACAGCCTTACAAGAGGCCATGAACCGGAAGGGTTAGGGTGACTCACCATTCCGGTCTGTGGGGCCAAGTTTCCAGCTCAGTCCTGCCCCATTCAGAGGCAGGCTTGTATATCCTGAGCCCAGAGCCCCGCTGGAATCAAGTACTTTTTTTTTTTTGAGTTGGAGTCTCACTCTGTCATCCAGACTGGAGTTCAGTGGCTGCTCCCAGCCACCGCAGCCTCGACCTGCTGGGCTCCGGTGATCCTTCCGCCTCAGCCTTCCGAGTAGCTGGAACTACAGGCACGCGCTACCATGCCCGGCTAATTTTTTGATTTATTGTAGAGATGAGGTCTCGCCAAGTTGCCCAGGCGGGTCTCAAACCCGCGGGCTCAGGCAATGCACTCACCTTGGCCTCCCAAAGTGCTGGGATTACAGGCTGAGCCACCGAGCCCGGCCAGGAATCAAGTACTTGAAGGTCAAGTCTGTGCCTGGAAGGCACCCGGCACAGGGTGCTGCATACATAGGTGCTCCCTGACTGTCAAGTGCTGTTACCATATCTGGAAAGGTGATATTGATTGGAAAGTAGCCTTGTAGGCTTTGAGGACAGGAGTAGGCCTAGCTTTTCTTTATACTGTTTTTTGTTTGTTTTTTGAAATAGAGTCTCCCTCTGCTACCCAGGCTGGAGTGTAATCAGAGTTCACTGCAGCTGCGAACTCCTGGGTTCCAGTGATCCTCCCACCTCAGCCTCTGGAGTAGCTGGGACCACAGACGCTCATGCCCGGCTAAATTATTCATTTTTTGTAGAGATGGGGTTTCACTCTGTTGCCCAGGCTGGTCACTCAGCCTTCTGATTACTGGGGTTACAGGCATGAGCCACCGTGCTCAGACAAGCCTAGCTTTTCTTAGGAACATGAAGGATGATATAGCAGAAGCCCCCACAGTGTGCCAGGCTTGGGCTGAGTTTCATGCATCATCTCAATCCTCACTGGCCCCGCAAAGGCCCACTTTACAGACCGGGCAAACTGAGGCTCAAAGACACAAGTACTTGCCCATGATCCCTAGAGCCATGACAAGAGGAAACTCAGCCCCCAGTCCTCTGGGCTCACTAACCCTGCCCTTCACCTCCCTGCTGGCCTCTCCCCAGGCTCTTGGGATCATGGGCCTCAGGCCCTGAGGACACAGGCTCCCTGTGGCCATGACGACGGGTGACTGCTGCCACCTTCCTGGCTCCCTGTGCGACTGCTCTGGCAGCCCTGCCTTCTCCAAGGTCCTGGAGGCCACGGGCCTCGGGCCACCCCAGTACGTGGCGCAGGTGACTTCGAGGGATGGCCGGCTCCTTTCAACTGTCATCCGGGCTTTGGATACACCGAGGTGAGTGGGGACTGGGTAGGTGTCTTGACCTATGCTCCCTCTTCTGTCTGGGCCCAGTGATTTCCTCCCAGCCTGGGGTCAGAAGTCCAGCCATCTAGAGAGGTCAGGTGGGTAAATATTCAGGGGAAAGGGCCCAGACAATAATCATCATGTGGAAACAGAGGGCAAGGCTGGCCAGGGCTGAGTCTTCAGAAAAAGCCATAATTTCAGGTTATCGTGCAAAATCTCAAGGTCAGTTGGCGGGTACCTCATACTTTGGGGAGACAGCCTAGGGAGAGGTTAGGAATGGAGGCTGTGGACTCCTAGTGCCTGGGCTCTGGTCCTGCGTGGATGCCTCTCTTTCCTGGAGTGATCTGGGATAAGTTACTCCTGTCCCAGTATATCTTTTTTTTTTGAGTTGGAGTCTCACTCTGTCACCCAGACTGGAGTGCAGTGGCCGCTCCTGGCCACTGCTGCCTTGACCTGCTGGGCTCCAGCGATCCTTCCATCTCAGCCTTCCGAGTAGCTGGAATTACAGGCATGAGCTACCACGCCCAGCTGATTTTTTGATTTACTGTAGAGTTGAGGTCTCGCTGCCCAGGTGGTTCTCGAACCTGCGGGCTCAGGCAATCCACTCAGCTCAGCCTCCCAAAGGCGTGGGATTACAGGCTGAGCTACCGAGCCTGGCATCTTTTTTTTTTTAAGATGAGGTCTCACTCTGTCACCCAGACTGGAGTGCAGTGGCTCCATCATAGCTCACTGCAACCTCAAATTCCTGGGCTCAAGCAATCCTCCTGCCTTGGCCTCTCATCGTGCTGGGTTTACAGGTGTGAGCCACCACTCTGGGCCGACCCACCACTGTACCTCTGAAATGGGAACAACCTTCCTTACCGGTTGTTCTGGGAATGTGATGCCGTGGTCCACATGAAGTGCCTGCAAGGGAGTTCATTTAACACTCTGTAGGCTGTCCATAAATCTACTTCAAACTTGGCCCTGGCCTTCCAGACCCTTTTGTAAGCTGAATCTGCTTGGTCCCCAACTTGTGATCAGTTCCAAGGAAAAGCGTTTTAAGGAAACCTCAGCCACATTTAATCCATTTTAACTCACTTAGATTTAAAATAGCCACCTGCTTGGCTAGGGAAGTGAGTTCTTTTTCTTTTCAGTGTTTCAAATTTTACAAATTGTTGTTAAGTTTATTTATTTATTTTTGAGTTGCAGTCTCACTCCGTCGCCCAGTCTGGAGTGCAGTGGCATGATCATGGCCACCGCAGCCTCGGCCTGCTGGGCTCAGGCTATCCTTCCACCTCAGCCTTCCAAGCAGCTGGAACTACAGTCACGTGACACCACGCCTGGCTAATTTTTTGATTTGTTGTAGAGACATGGTCTTGCCAAGTTGTCCAGGCTGGTCTAGAACCCCTGGACTCAGGCAATCCTTTCACCTCGGCCTCCCAAAGTGCTGGGATTACAGGCTTCAGCCACCACACCCAGCTGTTAAGTTTATCTGGTACAATTTAATTCATAAACTTTTCTCCCCCAAATTTTGGAAATTGTGATAAAATATACATTGCATAAAATGTACCATCTTAACCACTAGATGTACAGTTTAGGGACAGCAAGTGCAATCACGTGGTTGGACAACCATCACCACCATCATCTTCAGAACTTTCTTCCCTTCACAAATGAAATCTCTGTCCCCATGAAACACTTATTCCCCATGCCCTCCCCAGCTCCTGGCCCTCCCCCCGCCATGCTACTTTGTCTCTCTGTGAATTTGACGACTCCACGGGCCTCCTAGGAACGGGATCTCATGGGATATGTCCTTTTGTGTCCGGCATGTTTCTTAGCATGATGTCCTCAAGGTCTATCCATGATGTAGCAAATGTCAGAATTAATTAAATTTAATATATATATATTTTTTAGTTGGGGTCTCACTCTGTCACCCAGGCTAGAGTGCAGTGGCACGATCACAACTCACCACAACCTCAACTTCCTAGACTCAGGTGATCCTTCTGCCTCAGCCTCTCAAGTAGCTGGGACTACAGGCACCCGCCACCACGCCCAGCTAATCTTTTTATTTTTACTTTTTTGTAGAGACAGGTCTCACTATGTTGCCCAGGCTGGTCTTGAATTCCTGGCCTCAAGCAATCTTCCCACATCCACTTCCCAAAGTGCTGGGATTACAGGTGTGAGCTGCTGTGCCTGGCCTGAATTTTTTTTATTTAAAAATAAAATCATAGGCTGGGCATGGTGGCTCATGCCTATAATCCCAGCAAGAGGAGGCAAGAAGAGTGCCTGAGCCCAGGGGTTCAAGACTAGCCCGGGCAACTTAGCAAGACCTCCTCTGTACAATAAATTAAAAAATTAAGTTGTGCTCAGTGGCTCGGCCTGTAATCCTGTGCTTTGGGAGGCTGAGGTGAGTGGATTGCCTGAGCTCGTGGGTTTGAGACCCACCTGGGCAACTTGGCGAGACCTCATCTCCACAATAAATCAAAAAATTAGCCGAGCATGGTAGCGCGTGCCTGTAGTCCCAGCTACTTGGAAGGCTGAGGCTGAAGGATCGCCAGAGCCCAGCAGATCAAGGCTATGGTGACCGGGAGCATGCCACTGCACTCCAGTCTGGGCGACAGAGTGAGACTCCAACTCAAAAAAAAAAAAAAAAATTAGCCAGCCGTGGTGGTGCGCGGTTTGTAGTCCCATCTTCTCAGGGAGGTTAGGTGGAAGGATCACCTGTGCCCAGTAGGTCATGGCTGTGGTAGCCACGATCGTGCCACTGCACTCCAGCCTGGGCGACAGAGTGAGACCCTGACTCAAAAAGTAAATAAAGAATAAAATATAAAAACAAAGAAAAAAATAAAAATAAGTAGACGGAAGCCCTGAGGCCCTCTGGAGAGCAGCTTGCTGCTCGCTATCTCAGTCTTTGCCTGGTGTCACTTTCTCCAGGAAGCCTTCCTGGACCCAGATCAGGTTGGATATGTTCCTTCTGGGCATACTGCAGGGTGCTGGCTTGGACATCCCCAGCTCCATCAGACCCCTTTGGAGGCAGAGAGGGATCTGAGCTGGTAGAGCCCGGCCCAGAGTAAGGGGACCCTTAGTGGGCTCAGAGGCTTCCCTGCCAGGACTGCCGGGGCAAGGTGTGGGGCAGGGGTTGACTGTAGCTGGAGTCTCCTTGCCTGGGAGGCCTGAGAAGCAAGACACAGACAGAGCGAGTGGACCCCACCTTGCCCCTCCCTTCCTTCTTACATCTGGGGAAAACTGACATTTACCAAGGTCCCACCCACCTCTGCCACGCCCTCAGATGGGCGAGGACAGCAGCGCAGCCCCTCTGGATTGGCTGTTCCCTCTCCCGTCGTGGCCAGTGGCAGCCGCTTATCAGGGACCTTTTCTTGGGTCCAGCCCAAACAAGGTTCCGCAG
This sequence comes from Cephalopachus bancanus, assembly GCA_027257055.1. Taxonomy (NCBI): domain Eukaryota; kingdom Metazoa; phylum Chordata; class Mammalia; order Primates; family Tarsiidae; genus Cephalopachus; species Cephalopachus bancanus. The sequence goes on along the minus strand of JAPVLO010001246.1, from coordinate 101,570 downwards.
GTGGCCAAGACAGCCAGGCACCTTGAGCCCAGAGAGCCCTTCTGGACCTATTCCTCGGCCTCTTAGCCGGCGCCTCCTGCTGAAGGGGCTCGGTGACCTGAGGGTCTTGTTTCTCGTTCTCCCCTCTGCCTTTGCTTTTTTAATTTAATTTTAAGTTTGTGTGTGTGTGTGTGTTGGAGTCTCACTCTGTTGCCCAGGCTGGAATGCAGTGACACGCCCACAGCCACTGTAGGCTCAGGCGATCCTTCCTCTTCAGCCTTCCAATGAGCTGGAACTACAGGCGCGTGCCACCATGACGGCTAATTTTTTTAAATTATTGTAGAGATGAGGTCTCGCCAAGTTGTCCAGGCTGGTCTCGAACCTCTGGTCTCAGGCAACCTTCTCCCCTCGGCCTCCGAAAGTGCTGGGACTACAGGCTTGAGCCACTGCGCCTGGCCTGTTTTTTTTTTTTTTTTTTTGAGTCAGTGTCTCTGTCACGCAGGCTGGTATGTGTGGTGTGATCATAGCTCACTGCGGTCTCAAACTTCTGGGTGCAAGGGATCCTCCCACCTCAGCCTCCTGAGTAGCTGGGACTATAGGTGCATGCCATCACACCCGGCTAATTATTTTGTAGACACAAGGTCTTGCTATGTTGCCCCGGCTGGTCTTGAACTTTTGGGCTCAAGCATCCTTCTGCCTTGGGCTTCCAAAGCGCTGGGTTGACAGGTGTGAGCCACCATGCCCGGCCTCCCCCCTATCTTTGGATGCAACTCAACCCAAACCTTCCCAGGCTAGAGGCCACATAAGAACAGTCCTTCACAAAGAGAATGCGGGTTTGTCCAAAGGGCAACATCCAGACTTGTGGCCTTCCTTCCAGTCTCCCGGCCAGTCTGTCCAAGAATAAATGGGAATCCTTCCTCTCGCTGCCTCTGGGAGGTGCCGGCCTTGGCTGAGGCCACACACAGCAGGTCACAGGGGTCCCTTTCTGGCCCTGTAACGCTTCCTTCTAGTAAGCCTCTGCCATCCAAGAGCCACACTGGGACTCAAGATGTCACATCAGCACCCTGGCTGGTTCCATGACCAAAAAGATCAAACCTTCCATTTGCCTCCATGGTGACCCTGATTCCTGGGGGCATGTGGTTGCAACCTTGGCAGGGACTAGGCAGGCAGAGACTTCTAGACTCTGAAACCCACAGAGGTCAACGAGGGAGGCCCAGGAGCCGCCTCTGGGGCCCAGAACAGTCCACAAAGGCTCAGACTCTGCCCTGCAGGCTGGGAGCGAACCCAGCCCCTTTTGGGAGCTATCCTGAACATCTCAGCATCCTGGCTTTCCACCTGGCCTCCCTCCCGCTATCCTTTCCCTGGGGCCTCCGTTTCTTTATTTACTCTCTCCCCATTTCCTTCTCATCTCTGTCTTTTGCATTCTTTCCCTGACGGAGTTTCGCAAGGAAAGCCCTTTTCTCCTGTGCATCATTTGAGGGAGGTGGTGTGGCATAGCGTGACCGCCAAGGGTGCTTCAGTCCTGGATCAGGACTTCCCTGGTTCCAGTTCCAGCTTCTTGGACTCTGAGCTGTGTTAGTTTGCACTAATGAGTGAACTCTTCCATGCTTCCGTTTCTCCAGCTGTAAAATGAGGGCAAAAATAGCACCTCTGGCTGGGCCTGGTGGCTCAAGTCTGTAATCCCAGCACTTTGGGAGGCTGAGGTGAGAGTATTGCCTGAGCCCATGGGTTTGAGACCAGCCTGGGTGACTTGGTGAGACCTCGTATCTACAATAAATTAAAAAATTAGCCAGGTGTGGTACCACGCACCTGTTGTTCCAGTTACTTGGAAGGCCGAGGCGGAAGGACTGCTGGAGCCCAGTGAGTCGACACTGGGGTGGCCATGAGCGTGCCACTGCACTCTAGCCTGGGCGATGGAGTGAGACTCCAAATCAAAAAAAAAAAAAAAAAAATAGCACCTTCTGCTGGGTGTGGTAGCTCCCACCTAAAATCCCAGCACTTTGGGAGGTTGATGAGGGAGGATCACTTGAGGCCAGGACCTTGAGAACAGCCTGGGCAACATGGCAATACCCCATAAATACAATTTAAAAAAAATGTTTTTTGAGTCATGGTCTCACCCTGTCACTCAGGCTGAGTGCAATGGCATGATCACAGCTTACCATAGCTTCTACCTCCTGGGCTCAGGTGACCCTCCCACAGTCTCCTGTGTAGCTGGGATTACAGGTGAACACCACCATGACCTGGCTAATTTTTTTATTTTTTGTAGAGACGAAATCTCACTATGTTGCCCAGGCTGGTCTCGAACTCTTGGCCTCAAGCAGTTCTCCTACCTCAGCCTCTCTAAGTGCTGGGATTACAGGTGTGAGCCACTGCACCTGGCCCATACAATAAAAATTTAGAAAAATGGCACCTTTCTCACAGGCTCATTATGAGAATGAGAGAAATCCATCCAGATGCTACTCTTTGAAACTGCCTGGTCCATAGTGAGTGCTCAAGCAATACTCAATCAATACTAAATTTTTTTTTTTTTTTTTTAATTTTCTCTGAACTTGCTCTTCCAGAGTCTTTCTGGGTTTCCCAGAACAAGCTCCAAACGGACACAGCTCTTCCTCAAGGTTCTGGTCATTTCCATTTCCGAGTTGCTTCCTGGATCAGGGATTCCTTTTCTGTTAATGTTTTTTTTTTTTTTTTTGGTGTGTGTGTTGAGGGGAGGGTGGATCAGGGTTTGGGACTGGAAAGGAGCCTGGTCAGCCATCCCCTTTTACCACTGTAGGAGAAAATAACCACCCAGGGACAGGACTGCAAGAAAGCAGAATGAGCAACCTGTTGGGCTCTTTGTACTTTCTTCTTTTTATTTTTTTGAGTCGGGGTCTCACTCTGTTGCCCAGGCTGGAATGCAGTGGCACAATCATGGCTCACCACAGCCTCAACCTCCCGCCTCAGTCTCCCGAGTAGCTGGAACGAGAGTTGCAAGCCACAAACCCCAGCTAATTTTTTTGTTCTTTTCTTCATCTTCTCTTCTTCTTCTTCTTCTTTTTTTTTTTTTTTTAGTGTGGGAATATCGTTTACTTAGAAAGTAAGTTAGAAAGAGGGAGAAAAGTCACCTCCCCAAGGTAAGGAAGGGGGCCAAAGGTTAGGAAAACATGATGGCCATCGCTCATAGAGCTACATGGCCAGACCAGAGATTAGGAAAACAATGGTCCTAATTTATTCTTTTGATTTTTTTGTCTCACTGTGTTGCCCAGGCTGGTCTCTAACTCCTGGGCTCAAGCACCTTCACCTCCCAAAGCGCTGGGATTACAGGCGTGAACCACTGCACCCGACCTGTTGGGCCCTTTTTAAAGCAGCCAGGCCCCACCCTGCAAGAGGAGAGTCTGAGAAAAGGAGAGAAAACAATAATTTCTGAGGGGAAACTGGTGTTATCTGAAAAAGAGCTCTTTGTGTGTCTCTGAAGTCTGATTTCTGGGCAGAAATGTTTGGAAAACAATGACTCATGTGGTGGACAATCTCTGGACCCATAAGGCCACACCCCCTGCCTCCTGAGCTGCCCTGGGAAGGACCGGCATCCCCAGAGACTGGGCTGGGGCTGGAGACTTTTCCCACGGTCATGTTCTGGGGACAGGATGCTTTTTTTTTTTTTAGTTGGAGTCTCATGCTGTTGCCCAGGTTAGAGTGCGGTGGCACACTCATGGCCACCCCAGTGTCGACCTCCTGGGCTCAGACGATCCTTCCATGTCAGCCTTTCAAGTAGCTAGAACTACACACACGTGCTACCATGCCTGGCTAATTTTTTGTTTATTATAGAGACGAGGTCTCACCAAGTTGCCCAGGCTGGTCTTGAACCTGCGGGTTTAGGCAATCCATTCGCCTCGATCTCCCAAGGCGCCAGGATTGCAGGCTGAGCCACTGAGCCTGGCCATTTTTTAATTTTTTTTTGAGTCGGAGTCTCACTCTATCACCCAGGCTGAAGTGCAGTGGCATGCTCACTGCCATTGCAGCCTCGACCTGCTGGGCTCAGGTGATCCAGGTAGCTGGAACCACGGGCATGCCTCAGCCTTCCAAGTAGCTGGAACCACAGGTATGCACCCATGCCCAGCTAATTTTTTTGATTTATTGTAGAGACGAGGTTTCATCATATTGCTCAGACTGATCTCAAACCCCTGAGTTCAGGCAATCCTCTTGTCTCTGCCTCCCACAGTGCTGGGATATAGGCATGAGCCACCGTGCCTGGCACGGGGATGCTTATGTCTGTTTCTCCTTCATGAGAGCAGAGAAGCAGGTAAGCCATTCTGTCTGGACACATGGGTTTCTCCAGCAGTGTGGCCTTCAGGTGTGGCTAGATCCAGGGCCTCTGTTGATGCCTTGGGAATCCACCTTTTCCTGTCTCTCAGCTCTGCTTTCCTCTGTGTTGGCATCATTCTCAGGCTCCATGTGGAGACTAGGCAGCTGTGAGCGGCCCTGGGCTTATGTCAACCTTGCTACATAAGCAAGGAGCTTAAGGGGAAAAAAGAATTTCAGCAACTAATTCTCAGGGGTTCTGACATTGTCACACAAGCCCTTTCCTGAGCCAGTCCCCGTGACCAGGGCTGTGTGGTGTTCTGATTGTTCAGGTCTGAAGTCATGAGGGGTGTTAGCTCTGCCCTTGTTCTTAAGGACCAAGGGCTAAGAGTAGGGTAGTTTGGCCAGGCGTGGTGGCTCATGCCTGTAGTCCTAGCACTTTGGTAGGCTGAGGCAGGAGGATCGCTTGAACCCAGGAGTTCAAGACCAGCCTGGGCAATGTAGCGAGGCCTCATCTCTACAAAAATAAAAAAAAAAAAATGCTGGACTCGGTGGCTCAGCCTGTAATCCCAGCACTTTGGGAGGCCAAGAGACAAGTGGATTGCCTGAGCCTGCGGGTTCGAGACCAGCCCAGGCAACTTGGCGAGACCTTGCCTCTACAATAAATAAATAAATAATTAGCCAGGTAACGCGCGCTTATAGTTCCAGCTTCTTGGAAGGCTGAGGTGGAAGATCACCTGAGCCCAGCAGGTTGATGCTAGGGTGGCTGTGAGCGTGCCACTGCACTCCAGCCTGGGTGATGGAGTGACTCCAACTCAAAAAAAAAAAAAAGTTAAAAAAATAAAAAAAATTAGCCGGGCATCATGGCACACACCTGTAGTCCTCAGGAGGCTGAGGTGAGTCACGATTATGCCAATTCACTGCAGCCTGGGTAACAGAGTGAGACCCTGACTCAAAAAAAAAAAAGAGGGTTGGGCTCGGTGGCTCAGCCTGTAATCCCGCGCCTTTGGGAGGCTGAGGTGAGTGGATTGCCTGAGCCCGCGGGTTCGAGACCCGCCTGGGCAGCGAGACCTCATCTCTACAATAAATAAAAAAATCAGCCGGGCATGGTAGCGCGCGCCTGTAGTTCCAGCTACTCGGAAGACTGAGGCGGAAGGATCACCGGAGCCCAGCGGGTCGAGGCTGCGGTGGCCGGGAGCGGCCACTGCACTCCAGTCTGGGCGACAGAGTGAGACTCCAACTCAAAAAAAAAAAGAGTGGGGTAGTTAGTTACCAAGGAGAATTAAGGTAGTATTTTAGGAAAATTTGGTGAGGACGTTTTGGGGGCAAGTATGAGGAAGAGAGCACATCACTACACCTGTGGGAGTCTGGGAAGTCTTCCCACAGGAGAGGACATTTGAAGCTGGGCACTGAAGGGTAAGTAGGAGCTCACCAAGTGGCAGCATGGGGCCAACAGTGAGCTTGTGCTCCAGTGGGTAGTGAAGCGGGTGTAGATCGGAAGCCTGGTCATTGCTCATGGGTCTATCTCTGTGTCCAGTGATGGTCCTTTCTGCCGGATCTGCCATGAGGGAGCGAATGGGGAGGGCTTGCTGTCCCCGTGTGGCTGCACTGGCACGCTGGGCGCCGTGCACAAGAGCTGTCTGGAGAGGTGGCTGTCTTCGTCCAACACCAGCTACTGTGAACTGTGCCACACGGAGTTTGCAGTGGAGAAGCGGCCCCGGCCCCTCACAGAGGTACCTGTGGGCGTCTGAGATCAGGCCCGGGCCAGAAGGCGGGGTTGCCCCGAGGGACTCCGGGGAACAGGGCAGGCAGCTTCTCCATAGGCTGCCCCCCCACAGCCAGGGTAGATTCTGCTGACCCGGCAGGGGGCCCAGCCTGGAGTTCTACCCACCAAACCTGCTACCCCATCCCTGCACTGACTCACTTTCTCACCAGCACATCTGTCTTGAGCGTGTGCACTGGGCCCAGCACTCTGTTGGGCACTGGGGACCCAGCCACCAACAAGACACATATGGCCGACGTGGGTGGAGATTAAAGTCCAGTCAACCAACGGAGCAGCTGGTTGCTGGGAGCAGCAGTGCTGCAAGGAAAACGTTGGGGGCGGGGCATGCATAAGGCAACCACTTGGGTCAGGTGAGGCCTCCCCAGGAGGTGAACCCCCAAGCTGAGGCTGAAGGGATGCAAAGAACCCGGAAGGGCCATCCTGGCAGAGGACATAGCAGGTGCAAAGGCCCTGGAGCAGGAAGCTTGGTGTTCTTGGTAAAGCCTCAGTGGGTGGAGGTGGCAGCGGCCTCAGCAGCCTTTGTGGGCCACGTCCAGGAGCTTAGACTTAGCCTGAGTGTGGGGAACTGGCACCGAGACAGGGCATTTCCAGGCATGGGGGTGCCCTCCCTGCCACCCTCGGGGGCATGATGGGTGTCCCCCTGGATGCCACCGGTCTCCTCTCACCCCAGCCTGGTGTGGGGCAGCTGGGGAACTGCAGGGTGGATGTCACCGGGCTGAAGTGTGACAGGCAGAGTCCAGCCCTGAGGCCACAGAGCAGTCAGGGTCACCATCCAGGGCCCCAGAGAAGCCCCTGGCCCTCCTGGGAGCCAGGCTCTCGCGAGAGTGGTGACAGGGCGATCCAGCCCGGCCTGCACGCCTCACGCTCCTCCCTCCTCCTCGTTCTCCAGTCACACGCCCCCCCATGCCTGGTCTAGGCTGCACACTCCCACCTCAAGGCCTTGTGGCATCTGTGGTTCCCGCAGCCTGGAGTGCCGTCTCCCCCACTCTTCATGTGGTTTGCTGGTCTCATCCCTGAGAGGGGGTGGGGGTGGGTTTGTCCCACCCATCAGAGTGTCCTCTCGTCTGGGGGCGGCCCACCGTAGTAGCATGGCAGTCCAGGGGACTCAGGCCCTGAAACGAGACCTCCGGGGTTCCAGTCTGGGCTCTGTGGATCACCTAGCCGTGTGAGTTCACCCTCCGTGCCTCAGTTTCCCCATCTGTATCCTGGGCGCGGGCACGCCCAGCGTCTCATTGAAGGCTCAGGAAGTATTGGAGCAGCCCCCCCCTCTCCCCTCTCCCCTCCCCATGCAGTGGCTGAAGGACCCCGGGCCGCGGACAGAGAAGCGGACGCTGTGCTGCGACATGGTGTGCTTCCTGTTCATCACGCCACTGGCCGCCATCTCAGGCTGGCTGTGCCTGCGCGGGGCCCAGGACCACCTCCGGCTGCACAGCCGGCTCGAAGCCGTGGGGCTCATCGCCCTCACCATCGCCCTCTTCACCATCTACGTCCTCTGGACGCTGGTGAGTGGCCGCGGCCGCAGGCGGGCGTCCGGGGCCCTCCCCCTGGGAGCAGCCGGGCCGGGGTCCGGTCTGTGATTTGGGTTGGGGTCCTCTGGCTGCCTCTGCGTTTGGCCCCCGAGTTCACCCCGCGTTTTGGGGAGCTTCAGATTCCGAGCCAGGCGTGAGCCTTGTCCTGAGTGCAGGACCCCTCATCCAAGAGCCCCCAAGACCGGGGGTTGGGGGGGGAGCCTGGGAGAGAGAAATTGCGGAGGAGAAGGAGGAGCCAAGCCCCCAGGACTGAGTGAGGGAGAGCCGGAGAGATCGACACAGAGACACGGAGACGGACACTAGATTCCTTGCTCAAGGCTGGCGAGGTGGCTCGTGCCTGTACCAAGGCTGCGGTGAGCTATGAGAGGGCCACCACATGCCAGCCTGGGAGACAGCCAGACCTTGTCTTTATTTTATTTATTTATTTTTATTTTTTATTTTTGAGTTGGAGTCTCACTGTCACCCAGGCTAGAGTGCGGTGGCATGCTCATGGCCACCGCGGCCTTGACCTGCTGGGCTCAGAAGATCCTTCCGCCTCAGTCTTCCAAGTAGCTGGAACTACAAACATGCACTACGCCACCCGGCTAATTTTTAAAAACTTATTTTGGAGATAAGGCTCGCCAAGTTGCCCAGGATGGTCTCGAACCCCTGGGCTCGGGCAGTCCTCTCGCTTCGGCCTCCCAAAGTGCTGGGATTACAGGCTTGAGTCACCATGCCCGGCCTATTTTATTTTGTTTCTCTTAGACCCTGTCTTTAAAAAAAACAAAACAAAACTGGAGGCAGTGGCTCGTGCCTGTAATCCCAGCACTTTGAGAAGTCAAGGCAGGAGAACTGCTTGAGCCTGGGAACTCCAGACCAGCCTGGGCAACATAACTAGACCTGGTCAAAAGACCAAAAAAATTTTAAAAAGATCAAAAAAATTAGCCAGGCATGGTGGTGCATGCCTGTAGTCCCAGCTATTCAGGAAGTTGAGGTGAAAAGATTGTCTGAGCCCAAGAGGTCAAGGCTGCTGAGAGCCATGATTGTGCCACTGCACTTCAGCCTGGGCAACAGAGTGAGACACTGACTTAAAAAAAAAATACAGAAGGAAAGGAAAAAACAAAAAAGAGCCCTTGCTCAGAGAGATAAAGCATCTTCCCATCTCACCTCTCAGATATAACCACCGTTGTCTGCTGTGGGGGCGTCCCCTCCTCAATAAGTAGTTTCCAAGCATCTGCCAGCATTTATAACAAATAAAAATAGGGTGAAGTCATAGCTACTGTTTTGCCATCTGCTTGTTTTCACTTTGCTGGTATCCTTTAAAAAACCAATAAGGCAGCACCAGCAGACAGTCATTGTATGTGTGTACCATATTTATTTAACCCACCCCTTTTGACAGACACTGGAATTCTTTCCAATACATTTTTTTCCCTTCTTTTTTTTTTCTGTTATGAACAGTGTTTTGGGCCCTGCCTGCGCAAATGTTTCTTAAGAACTTGCTTGAGCCGGGCACGGTGGCTCATGCCGGTAATCCCAGCACTTTGGGAGGCAGAGGTAAGAGGATTGCCTGAGTCCACAGGTTCAAGACCAGCCTGGGCAACTTGGTGAGACCTCATCTCTACAAGAAGTTTTTAAAAAATTAGCCAGGCGTGGAGGTGCACGCCTATGGTTCCTGCTACTTGGAAGGCTGAGGCGGAAGGATTGCCTCAGCCCAACAGCTAGAGGCTGTGGTAGCTGTCTGTGAGTGTGCCACTGCACTCCAGCCTGGAAGACAGCAGGGACTCTGGCTCAAAAAAAAAAGAACTTGCTTGGTCAAAAGATATGAATAATTGACATTTATTTAAAAAAAAATTTTTTTTTGCCTGGCTAATTTTTTTGATTTTTTTGTAGAGATGGGGTCTTGCTATGTTGCCCAGACTGGTCTCAAACTCCCAGGCTTAAGCGATCCTTCCGCCTCAGCCTCCCAAAGTGCTGGGATTACAGGCATGAGCCACTGTGCCTGATCCTATTTTTAAATTTTTTTAATGGAGTTTTCTTTAGAGCAGTTTTAGATTCATGGTAAAATTGAGAAGAAAGTACAGAGAGTTCCTATATAACATCCCCAACACATATGCACCCTCTTCAGATCAATTGCCATTACCAGAGGGGTACATTTGTTATAATAAATGAAATTTTATAGACACATCCTTATCCCCCAAGTTCAAGTTCACATGAGGGCTCATTCTTGGGGTTGTACATTCTATAGGTTTGGACAGATGTATAATGACATGTATCTTATTATAGTACTGTATCATACAAAGTAGATTCATTGCCCTAAAAATCCTCTGCGCTGCCTGGTGCAGTGGCTCAGGCCTATAATCCCAGTACTTTAGGAGACCAAGGCAAGAGGATTGCCTGAGCTCAGGGGTTCAAGATCAGTCTGGACAACTTGGCGAGACCTCGTCTCTACAATAAAATAAAATAAAAAAATAGCCAGTAGGGTGGCGCATGCCTGTGATTCCAGCTACTTGGAAGGCTGAGGCAGAAGGATCACCTGAGCCTAGCAGGTTGAGGCTATGGTGGCCATGAGTGTGTCAACCTGGGGAACAGAGTGCAACTCTGACTAAAATAATAACAATACTACTCCTACTAATAATAATTCTCTGTGTTCCACCTATTTCTCCCTCCTTCCCTCCTTCTCCCAGCCCCTGGAAAGCACTGGCCTTTTACTGTTGGTGGTTTTGCCTTTTCCAGAGTGTCTTATAGTTGGAGTCATAGAGTATGTAGCCTTTTCAGACTGGCTTCTATCACTTAGTAATATGTGTTAAAGGTGTCTCCTTGTCCTTTTTTGGGTTTGTTTGTTTTTGAGACAGGGTCTTGCTATGTTGCCCAGGCTAATCTCATGCTCTTGGGTTTAAGTGAGCCCCCTGTCTCAACCTCCCAAGTAGCTGGGATTCCAGGCATGAGCCACTGCACCTGGCCTTCCACATCTTTCCATGGCTTGAGAGCTCATTTCATTCCTTTTTTTTTTTTTTTTTTGAGACAGAGTCTGGCTCTGTCACCCAGGCTGGAGTGCAGTGGTGTGACCATAGCTCACTGCTGCCTTGAACTCCTGGGCTCAAGCCAGCCTCCCACCTCAGCCCCCTGCCTCAGCCTTCTGAGTAGCCGGGACCACGCCCAGCTAATTTTCTTTTTTGTTGTTGTTGTTGAGATGAGGTCTTGCTGTGTTGCCTAAGCTGGTCTCCAGCTCCTGGACTCCTCCTGCCCCAGCCTCCCTAAGTGCTGGGATTACAGGGGTGGCCCTAGAGCTCATTGGTTTTTAGTGCTGAATAATAGTCCACTGTTTGCACCACTATTTATAAATTCACCTAGTGAGGGAGTCTTGGTGGCTTCCAGGTTTTGGTAGTTGTGTGCCTGATTGACATTGACTCCATTCCAAGAGGCTGTGTCCCTCCCTTCCCACCAAGGAGCAGAAAAGGAGTCCCTTGCTCCCCGTGGGGTGGGGGCCCTCATCTTGTAGTACTCTGAAGGATGGTGGGGCGTGTCTCCATTTCGGGTGTGAGAAATGCCTAGATGCGGCTCTGCTTCTGGAAGCCCTGGTCGGGCCAGTGCAGGTGCCACGGGGGCCCACGTGCCTTCCTGGGGGCGGAGGCCTTCTGGGCCTGCCTGCTCACAGCAAGACTCCCTGCAGGTCTCTTTCCGCTACCATTGCCAGCTGTACTCCGAGTGGAGGAGGACTAACCAGAAAGTACGCCTGAAGATCCGGGGAGCAGACGGCTCCGAGGGGCGCCCGCACTCTCCAATGGCAGCTGGACTCCTGAAGAAGGTGGCAGAGGAGACGCCAGTATGAAGGCTGGGCCGCCAGGGCTCTGCCTCCGAGAAGCCAGAGGTAGCCGGGATGCCCTGGCATTCGGAAGGACGGAAGCTCCCTGATGCTTCCCACACAGCCAGATGCTTCTCAGGCCAAGGGAGTCACGCGGAGCCTGTGACCCTGCGTGAAGATATTTTCCGTTGTTTTTTTTTTTTTTTTGCACACTGTTGGACATGACAAGGACAGATGGACATGGTCCTGAGCTTCACACGGAGCAGGCACCCTGATCTCATTCTGAGGTCCACTTGGCATCTTCTGGGCTGGCCGCTGTGGCCAGGGTGTCAAGGGTGCCCTTTGGGCTGGAAGGTTCCAGCAAGCTTCTCGCGCTTCTCTGCACCTGGCAGGCTTGCTTTCCGGCACCCTCAACTTTGTAAAGTTGCACTGCGTTTCAAAAGCCCACCCCGAATGAATAAAAGGAGCTCTTGCCGGACAAAACGAACTTGTCAGTTAATGTTTCTGAACTGAGGCCTCAGAGGGAGGGACCATTCAGAGGTAAAAAAAAAAAACACTCAGGATGTCTGTTTTGAGGGATGTGTTATAACACCCACAGGGAGAAGCAAAGTCTGAGTTTCCAAGGAAGGAGCAGGTAGCAGGGTTATATAAGGAATGATTTTTAAAGTAAATGTAAGTACAGTGATCGTCGACTGCAGTGGCTCATGCCTGTAATCTCAGCACTTTGGGAGGCGGAGGCGAGAGAATTGCCTGAGCCCAGGGGTTTGAGACCAGGCCGGGCAACTTGGCGAGACCTCGTCTCTGCAATAAATCAAGGAAAATTACTCAGGTGTGGTGGTGCATGCCTGTAGTTCCAGCTACTTAGAGGTGGAAGGTTTGCCTGAGTCCAGCAGGTCGAGGCTGCAGTGGCCATGAGCCTGCCACTGCCACTGCATTCCAGCCTGGGTGACAGAGTGAGACTCCAACTAAAAAACAACAACAACAACAAAAACCAATTTCTACTTTGCATCTACCACAGGCCAGATCACTGATAACTAATGGTGACAATGTCCACACTCATGAAAGGTCACTATGAATAAAGGTCAGTTTTGAGTCTTCACAGGTATCCTCCCCTCCTCTGACTCTTGCTACCACCCTTGGGGGGAAGGAGTGGTTATCACTTTCATTTTACAGGTGAGAAGACTGAGACCCAGGGCATTGAAGGCTTTGTCTAAGATAGAAGGCTGTAGAAAGTACAGTTGGGATGACCCCAGGTCTGCACTGCCCCAGTGCTGAGGTTTGTGGCCCACCTTCCAGGAAGACTCAGGTGCAGAATATGGTCATACTAATAACAGCGCCGACTTCCTGAGTGCTTTCTGTGTGCCTGAGCTTTTCATATGTAAGAGCTCTTGGCCACCCTCAAAGGTGAGTTCTGGGTTTGTGTCTGTCTTTGTTTTGTTTTTTGAGTCAGAGTCTCACTCTGTCGCCCAGGCTGAAGTCAATGGCATGCTCATGGCCACTGCAGCCTCAACCTGCTGAGCTCAGGTGATCCTTCCACCTCAGCCTTACTAACAGCTGGAACTGGCCGGGCTTGGTGGCTCAGTCTGTAGTCCCAGCACTTTGAAGAGGCTGAGGCGAGTGAGTGGGTTGCCTGAGCCTGTAGGTTCGAGACCTGCCCAGACAACTTGGTGAGACCTCATCTCTACAATAAATAAAAAATTAGCCGGGTATGGTAGCGTACACCTGTAGTTCCAGCTACTTGGAAGACTGAGGCAGAAGGATCGCTGAAGCCCAGCAGGTAACACTGGGGTGGCCGTGAGTGTGCCATTGCACTTCAGCCTGGGTGATGGAGTGAGACTGCAACTCAAAAAAAGAAAAAAGAAAAAAACAAAACACTCAAGTAGCTGGAACTACAGGCATGTGCCACCATGCCTAGCTAATTTTTCTTGATTTATTGTAGAGATGAGATCTCGCCAAGTTGCCCAGGCGGGTCTTGAACCCCTGAGTTCAGGCAGTCCTCTTGCTTTGGCCTCCCAGAGTGCTGGGGTTACAGGCATGAGCCACTGTGCCCGGCCTGAGGGTTTCTTATTAAACAGATTTGCAGCTGAGCAAACTGAGGCTCAGAACAGTGGGATCACTCACTCAAGGTCTGTTTTCTGCATGAATCCCTGCCTGGTATGTAGAGCAAGAAAAGCAAGAAAAGCTCTTTCTGCCCTGACTGGAAGGCTGAAGGGAAGCCAGTGTGGCTGTGAGAGTGGAGGTAACAGCAAAGCAGAAAGGCCCAGAGGCCAGAACCTGCTTGACTGGTAGGAAGAGAATCAAGAAGGACCACATGGCTGGAGCAGAGTCTGAGGGGGGGAGGTCAGAGAGGTGGGCAGGGCCTCGTAGGCATTGGGTGACTGATGGTCTGCAGAAGCGCATGGTCACACCCAAGCACATCGCTCTGCTGCCCCTTGGAGTCTGGCACCTATCTCTCCTCAGTCCCCCTCTGAATCGTGGTGCCCCTGGAGATGATGTACAGATGATCCAGGATGCCACCATGAGGGGAGAAGACCGATTCCTCTGCAAATCTCTTCCTCATCTTCTTCTTTTTTTTTTTTTTTGAGTCGGAGTCTCACTCAGTTGCCCAGTCTGGAGTGCTGTGGCACACTCACGGCCACCCCAGCGTCGACCTGCTAGGCTCCGGAGATCCTTCTGCCTCAGCCTTCTGAGTAGCCGGAACTACATGTGTGCACTACCATGCCCGGCTAATTTTTGATTGATTGTAGAAATGAGGTCTCACCAAGTTGCCCGGACTGGTCTCAAACCCGCAGGCTCAAGCTATCCACTTGCCTCGGCCTCCCAAAGTGCTGGGATTACAGGCTTAGCCACCGAGACCAGCCCTTCTTTTTTTTTTTTAAGACAAGTCTTTTTTGTTTTGTTTTTGTTTTTTGAGTCGAGGTCTCACTCTGTTGCCAGGCTCACAGCTACCACAGCCTCTATCTGATGGGTTCAAGAGATCCTTTGGCCTCAGCCTCCTGAGTAGCTGGGACTATAGGCGCGTGCTGTCACACCTGGCTATTTACTTTATTGTAGAGACAAGGTCTCAGTATGTTGCCCAGGCTAGTCTGGAACTTCTGGGCTCAGGCAATCCTCTTTCCTCTTGCTTGTCTCCCAAAGTGTTAGGATTACAGGTGTGAGCCACTGCGCCCAGCGCCCCCCCTTTTAACCTTGAGTCGAGGTCTCACTCTATCACCCAGGCTGGAGTGCAGTGACACGATCATGGTTCACCGCAGTCTCGACCTCCTGGACTCAGGGAATCCTCTCGCCTCAGTCTCCCAAATAGCTAGGACTGCAGGGGTGTGCCACCACGCCTAATTTTTTAATTATTTGTAGAGATGAGGTCTCACTATGTTGCCCAGGCTCATCTGGAACTCCTGGACTCAAGCGATCCTTCTGCCTCAGCCTTCTGAGTAACTGGGTCTACAGACGCGCACCACCACGCCCAGTTAATTTTTTTATTTTTATTTTTTTTACAGCAGAGATGAGGTCTCGCTATGTTGCCGGGGCTGGTCTCGCACTACCGGGCTCAAGCGATCCTCCAGCCTCGGCCTCCCAATGTGCTGGGATTACAGGCGTGAGCCACCGCGCCCCGCCCAAATCTCTCCTAATAACTTTCAATTACATAGAGAAGAAAGGTTTAGTTTGGTGTTAGCCTGTCTAAATTCCTGTACTTCCAGGATCCCCCCAGACAGAACTTTCACTGTCCCTCTGCCCCAGCTCTGGTTACAGAAAGCTGAGTGATTAGGTCCGGGCGTGTGTAGGGTGGTGGGTGGGGTGACAACTCCCGTACCGAACCTCGAAGGCGGTCGGCACAAGCACCCGCCTAACCTAAGTTGGCCTCGGAATGAATAAATTTACGGGGGCCGGTCCGCGCCTGCGCGCGGAAGGGGCGTGGCCTGGAGTAGGGGCGTGGCCTGGAGTAGGGGCGTGGCCGGGGGCACGAACCGGCAGCGGCGCGCGCAGACGTTACTGGTCGCGCCAGGTCACGTGAGCGCGCAGGCGCAGCGCCGCACGGCTCGCTCCCTCACACAAAGCCCAGACGCGGAGAAAATGGCGGCAGGGGTCGAAGCGGCGGCCGAGGTGGCGGCGACGGAGATCAAAATGGAGGAGGAGAGCGGCGCGCCCGGCGTGCCGAGCGGCAACGGGGCTCCGGGCCCTAAGAGGTGAGGATTCCACAGCTCCTGACCCCGAGTCGGGCTCCCTCGCGGCAGCCGGGCCGCTGGCGGCAGCTCCGTTAGGTCTGTTGGCGGCCTACCCCCGGCGCGGCCTCGGCCTCGGCCTCGGCCTTGGCCTTTTCCGCAGGGCCTGCCGAGGTGGGGGCGGCCGAGGCCGAGAGCGGGTGGCCCCAGGAGCGCCTTAGGGACCCGCTCTGCACCCTAAGCCTCGAGCCTCAGCCCCTTCGGTTCCTTCAGGGCGGCTCCGACCCCTTCGCTGAGGCCCCGGGCCCGGCCCCTGCGCGCGGGGGGGAGGACGCGGGCCCCAGAGCCGGAAAGTTCCCGAGTCCGAGGCCTGCCCCGCCGCTGGCCGGGCGGGTGACCTTGGGCGCGTGGCTTCGCCCCCTCACCCCTCTTCCGCCCGGGGCCTCAGTTTCCCCATCCGTGAGGTGGGGGAGGGGAGACCGTGCACTCCTAGGGCCTCGCGCGCGCCCGTCGGTCCCCGGTAAACGGCGGCGGAGCCGGGGGTGTCGGGAAGGGCGGCGAGGCCGGGTTCCTCCTGCGCCCCCGGGTCCGGGCTCCTCCTGCGCCCTCCCCCGCTCACGGGCCGGGGCCCACCTGCTACCCTCCCCGCGAGAAGCGCCTCTCTCGGAACCGCCCCGGCCCGCGTCTCTCGCCGCTTCCTGCGCCTCTCCCCCAGGTGCGCAGTAGGTAGGTATCAGTGGGGAGAACGGATCGGCTGCTCCGCGTTCGCCCTGGGAAACAAACAAAAAGGAGGGGGGGCACCCACTTCCGTGCGTCGGGGAGGCTGCTCATTCTTCCATTAGGCGGGCTCCCCCGCCGTGGAGTCCTGCTCGGGGCTCGGTGTCGCCTCCCGGGCTTTCGAGTTTCCCTACAGGAGGGGACTCCCGCCCGTGCCCCCCGTGAAGCTCACCGATTCCGAATCCGGTTGCTGGGGGAGAGGAGGGGAGGGGAAGCCTGGGCACACGCTCGCTGGGTTTCCCTCAAGGCAAGGTAAAATATGCACAGCGTTGCTCTTGCCACTTTAATCGTTTTTAAGTGTGCATGCAAGTCAGCGGCACCGAGAGCACTCGCAGTGTGGTGCGGCCGTCGCCACTATTCCTATCCGGAGCGTTTCGTCGTTTTAAGCTGTAGCCGGTGAACACTGACTTCCCCCTTCCCCTCTCCTCCCAGCCCCCGGTGATGCCGAAACTCCTGTACTTCTCTGTGAATTTGACCTCTCGTATTTTAGTTTATGGGGATCAGAAGTGAATGTGGTTAAGCACTTGTCGTTAACGACCGTTCACTAAGTGCTAGCTGTAGTGTTGTTAGACAGCAAATCTGGAAAAAATTCCAGATTCCTTTTCTCCTTAAGTGGAGAGAAACAAAGTACCGTGGTAACTGGGCCTTGGAAATCAAGACAGAACCTTCCTCTTATTATTTCTGACACTTGAAGACTCTGGAAAGGGATAGATTTATTTCGATATTTTTTGCTTGTCTGTCTAGGGGAGCCTGGGGCTTTAAGCTAATTGTATTTCCTGTAACTTTGCTAGGTGAGAGGTTGAATTAGTTATAGATTATAGCGTCTGGGGTACATTTTCCAAATACTCCATTTTTCACTGTCCCTTTTCAAATAGTCATTTTGTGACTGAGTCATTTGACAAATTTACACGGACTGTTAAAACCTGAAAGTTTTAGAGATAAAATAGCCCTTGTTGGAAAGAACCTCAAAGTTTACTCCTGGCATAGTAGAGGATACTTTAGGGAGCTGGCAACACTTAGATCATTTTCATGGGGTCTGTGGAAATTTTTTTTTTCCTTTACAAAGTTCTTAAAGCAAAGCTCTCTAGCGCCCTTGCCCAGAGTGGAGTGGGGAGGCCATTAATCTTTGTAGTGAGCAGTTATGCTGTGATAGAAGTGAAGTGGAGTTGCAGAGTAAGGGAGCCTGGAAGAGGTGACCGCCCACACCTGCTGGGGGCAGGGAGTTGTTCTTCCTGGAAGAAGAGTGTGGAGGTGATGGAGAGATGACTGGGGAGAGGCCAAGAAGAGAGTATCCAAAGACCAGAGACTTTATAAAGGATAGAAGTTGCAGTAGCGTTTAAGGTTGGCGCACTGATACCAGCTGCGGACAATGAATTTCAGGCTAAGTAATCTGAATTTTTATCTTGAAAGCCTTTAAGAAATGGGAGAAAAATAGAAACTTGGTTCTTGTGGCCTCTGTCCTCCACTAGGAGTGGAGTATATGTAGATCAAAAAGGCAGTGAAACTGGGCGGGGTGGCTACCACCTGTAATCCCAGCACTTTGGGAGGTGGAGGTGAGAGGATTGCCTGAGTCCAGGGGTTCAAGACCAGCCCAGGCAACTTGACGAGATCTCTCTCTCTCTCTACAATAAATCAAAATATTAGCTGGGAGTGGTGGTGCACGCCTGTAGTTCTAGCTTACTTGGAAGGGTGAAGCAGAAGGATCGCCTGAGGCCAGCAGATTGAGGCTGCTGTGGCCATGAGCGTGCCCTTGCACTCCAGCCTGGGTGACAGAGTGAGACTGACTCAAAAAAAAAAAAAAAAAAAAGGCAGCTGGCAAGATTGAGAACCCTGATTGAAAATCGTTTTTTGTTTGTTTGTTTTTTTGAGTTGGAGTCTCACTCTTGTGGCCCAGGCTAGAGTGCAGTGGCATGCTCACAGCCACCGCAGCCTCGACCTGCTGGGCTTAGGCGATCCTTCCACCTCAGCCTTCCAGGTAACTGGAACTACAGACACGCACCATCATGCCCTGCTAGTTTTTGTGATTTATGGTAGAAACGAGGTCTCACCAAGTTGCCCAGGCTGGTCCCGAACCCCCGAACTCAGGCAGTCCCCTCTCCTTGGCCTCTCAAAGTGCTGGGATTACAGGCTGAGCCCTCACCGCACCTGGCCTGAAAATCGTTTTTTTGCATTTACTTCTCTCCTGGGTGTGAGAGGGTTTGCTTTGTTTTGATGAGAAATCTAGTCCGTTTAAGGTCAGTCGAGATCCAGAATTAGGGTATATTTAGTCTGGGGGAAAGATTTATTTTAGGGGAATATATAGACTTAGGTCTGAATTTCTTTTTTAAATTTGCAATAACGGTTGTACCATGGATATATACAGTCTGTGGCTTATCCTACTCCCTTTCCTGTGTAATTTTGTGTCTGAATAAAAAAACAGATGAATTGGTTATTTGAAAAATGTATGCTTAGCATGGATTCCTTAGGAAGTACTGTTAGTGTTGACTCCGTTTTACAATCAAGACAACAAAAAAACAAAACAATGAAAACTCTGGTTAAGGAACTTAAATACTCTAGGGGAGGCCGTTGTGACTCCCAGGCACTTTACTGCTTCCGTAACTCTACCCTGGTAACCACTTAACAGTCATTTGATCTGTGTTATTTAAGCCAGACTCTCTATGCTTTGTAATGATTTGGTGTTTGCTGTATTTTAAAGGGTGATTTCATGCTTGGTAAAAAGGATTGGGGAGGCACATCAGATTGAGCTCCAGGTTAGAGCAGGGGCTCTGGATTACACGTCGGAATGAATGCTTGCAGCCGGGACTCTGCTTTCACTTGGTTCTTTGCTTTTATTAATGGTTAGGGAAAGGTACTGGCCTGCAAAGATTAACTTGCTTTTGGGGATGGGTGGTTCTCGAATGGGCTTTCCCATTACCGTGTTTTGCAGTCATAGAGTTAAAAGTGGGATTGCTTCTCTGGTAGACTGCAATGAGTATACTGCCTGGGTTTCCTCAACCATGGCTCTGATTGGCTGCTTCTGTTTTTTTTTTTTTTGAGTTGGAGTCTCACTGTCGCCCAGGCTGAAGTGCAGTGGCACACTCACAGCTACCCCAGCGTTGACCTGCTGGGCTCCAGTGATCCTTTCACCTCCAAGTAGGAACTACAGGCGCACTACCACACCTGGCTAATTTTTTTGATTTATTGAAGAGATGAGGTCTTGCCAAGTTGCCCACGCTGGTCTTGAACCTGCAGGCTCAGGCAGTCCACGCATCTTGGCCTCTCAAAGTGCTGGGATTAGAGGCTGAACCACCAAGCCACGCCTGGTTGGCTTCTTTTATTTTTATTTTTTAATTTTATTTTGTTTTTTTTTTTTTTTTTAGTTGGAGTCTCACTCTGTCACCCAGACTGGAGTGCAGTGGTCGCTCCCGGCCACAGCAGCCTCGACCTGCTGGGCTCCGGCGATCCTTCCGCCTCAGCCTTTCAAGTAGCTGGAACTACAGGCGCGCGCTACCACACCCAGATAGTTTTTGATTTATTGTAGAGATGAGGTCTTGCCAAGTTGCCCTGGCGGGTCTTGAACCCGCGGGCTCAGGCAATCCACTCACCTCAGCCTCCCAAAGTGCGGGATTACAGGCTGAGCCACCGAGCCCGGCTTGGCTTCTTTTAAAGCCTTATCAGTAGAGGCAATGATAGAAGCCTTGGAGTGAATCAGTTTCCCCGTTGGGCCTTCTCCAGAAAATTATTAATAGAAAAACATTTCATTGCCACAGTTAGTGTGTGCCAAGAGTTTCTTAAACCTGTAAGTGTGTAGGTTGTAACCTCCACTTATAGATGAGGGAACTGAGACCTAGTGAAGACATGGTGACCTTGGAGTTCAGACCTGGATGTGTGACCCTAGCTCATCACCTGCCTCCTTAGATATTTTGCACTTACCATTCACCAAGCTGCATTTTGTTTTGCTATTTGATGATTCTCATTCACTGCATCTCTGTGAGCTACTGTGGATACAGGTTGTGTTGGTTTTTCTTTTCTTTTTTTTTTTTGAGTCGGAGTCTCACTCTGTCGCCCAGACTGGAGTGCAGTGGCCACTTCCGGCCACTGCAGCCTCTACCTGCTGGGCTCCGGTGATCCTTCCGCCTTCGCCTTCCAAGTAGCTGGAACTACAGGCGCGTGCTACCATGCCCGGCTAATTTTTTGATTTATTGTAGAGATGAGGTCTCACCAAGTTGCCTGGGCAGGTCTCGAACCCACGGGCTCAGGCAGTTCACTCACTTCAGCCTCCCAAAGGTGTGGGATTACAGGCTGAGCCACTGAGCCCGGCTTGTGTTGGTTTTTCTGGTAAAGAACCAGGGAGGTAAAAGAGCTTGAGTTACATGGGAGTAGTTAAGTGGTAGACCTGGAGCTAGAATCCTGCTATGACTAGTGCTCTCATGTCTTAAATGCATTAGAGCAGCTCAGGATTTAACGGATTTCTATGAAGAATCACTTTACGAAGGGATGGTTCTCAAGGGAGAGAGGGGGAAGGTTTCGTCTGCCCCTCAAGTGTCATGGGAATTTCAGGGTATTGGGAGTGCTATTTCAAACTGCACCTTTTTTTTTTTTTTTTTATTTGGAGTTTCACTCAGGCTGGAGTGCAGTGGCATGATCACAGCTCACTGCAGCCTTGACTCCCTGGGCTCAGAAGATCCTCCTACCTCAGCCTCTCAACTGCTGGGAGTACAGGCTTGAGGCATCACGCCTGGCTAATTTTTTGCTGGTCTCGAACTCCTGGGCTGAAGTGATCCTCCTGCCTCAGCCTCCCAAAGTGCTGGGATTACAGGCATGAGCCACGTGTCTGACCTGGCACTCAATCTTTTTATTAGTTGTGATTGCGGTGTATAGTATAATTCTAGTGTGGTGGAGCAGTGACATGATAAATTGTCAATTTTTTTTTTTTTTTGAGTTGGAGTCTCACTCAGTCGGCCAGGCTGGAGTGCAGTGGCCGCTCCCGGTCACTGCAGCCTCTACCTGCTGGGCTCTGGCAATCCTTCTGCCTCAGCCTTCCAAGTAGCTGGAACTGCAGGCGCGCGCTACCACGCCCGGCTAATTTTTTTGATTTATTGTAGAGATGAGGTCTTGCCAAGTTGCCCAGGTGGGTCTCGAAGCCGCTGGCTCAGGCAGTTCACTCATCTCGGCCTCCCAAAGCATGGGATTACAGGCTGAGCCACCGAGCCCGGCCAAATTGTCAATTTTCAGAGAACTTGAGTGAAGCATTCCAAAGCCATATTAAACATAATTAACCACATTATGACATAACAGGTTGATAGAATGTCATAGAAAATTTTTATAATATTGGATCTATTTAGAACTTTGGGTGAAAGAGTGGATGCCAGAACCAGATATAGTTTTCATTGACAGTTGGGAATTGAGAGCCAGTGGCAACTGTGAATTTAACTGGCTTGGGTAGAACTGTTTATCGTTGAAGGATTACAAATCTTTCTAATCTTATTTATTTATTTACTTATTTATTGAGTAGGGGTTTCACTCTGTCACCCAGGCTGGAGTGCAGTGGCATGATTATAGCTTACAGCAGCCTTGACCTTTTGGGCTCAGGTGATCCTTCTGCTGAGGCCTTCTCGTATCTGGGACTATGGGTGCATGGCACCATGCCCTGCTATTTGTTTCTTTTTTGTAGAGACATGGTTTTGCTATGTAGCCCAGGCTGATCTTGAACTCCTGGATCAAGCAATCCTCCAGCCTAGGCCTCCTAAAGTGCTGAGATTACAGGTGTGAGCCACCACTCCCAACCTCAGATCTTCTTTGAAAGATTACAAGTATATTACCAAGTTAAGTTATTGGGGTTAGGTTTGAAACTAAATGAGCTGTAGTAGAAACTGTTTTGGAAAAAAAAAGTCTGTTGTATAACTGGTACAATAAACCGCACATAATTACAATGTACAGTTTGATAAGTGTCAGCACATGAAGCCCTCACTGAAATCAAACTAAACGTATCCATAACCCCCAGAAGTATCCTCTTGTCCATTTGTAATTCTCTCTAGCTCCTCTCTGTCCCTGTTCCCTGCAACCCTTGATCAGCATATATCAGTAGTTCTCTGGTGACTCTCCTCTCCCCTCTGGACATTTGGAAGTATCTTAGTGGCATTTTTGATCTTTGCCTTCATGACTTGGGGGTAGGATTGTCACTGGTGTCTCTTGAGTAGAGGCTGTGGCTGCTGGCTAAACATCCTGTTTAGGACAGGAAAACCCCCACAACAAAGGGTCATCTGCCTCCAAATGCTGCTGGTGCCATGGTTGGGAAAACCTGTTACAGATAAGTTTGCTAGGTAAGGTTAGATTTCTAGAGTATGTGGAACCATACAGTATACACTTCTTTTTGTTGTTGTTGGCTTATTTGAGCGTAATTATTTTGAGATTCATCCATATAACTCACTGCTTTTTGTTGTTAAGTATTATTTTGTTTTATGTATATTGTACATGCTACAGTGTATTTACTTGGTTGTTAGATATTTGGGTGTCCAGTTTGAGATACTGCAAATAACGCTGCTGTGAACATTTGGGTACAAGTTTTTCTGTGGATATATGCTTTATTTTCTCTTGGGTGAGTAGCTAATTGTGAATGGTTTGGTTGAATATATGTATGTTTAACTTTTTAAGAAACTGCCAAACTGGCTTACTGTTTTTACATTCCCACCAGTTCTTCCATAACCTTGGTAATACTTGGTGTGGTCATTCTTTTTAATTTTAGCCATCCTAACAGGTGTATAGTGTCATTTTTGTTTTATTTTGTATTTCCCTATTGACTGGTAATGTTGAGTTTCTTTACATATGTTTATTTGTCATCCATATGTCTTTGGTGAAGTTTCTTTCAATCATTTGCCCATTTAAAAAAACTTGCGAGTCGGTCTCGGTGGCTCAGCCTGTAATCCCGCGCCTTGGGAGGCTGAGGTGAGTGGATGGCCTGAGCCCGCGGGTTCGAGACCTGCCTGGGCAGCGAGACCTCATCTCTACAATAAATCAAAAAATCAGCTGGGCGTGGTAGCGCATGCCTGTAATTCCAGCTACTTGGAAGGCTGAGGCAGAAGGATCGCCGGAGCCCAGCAGGTCGAGGCTGCGGTGGCCGGGAGCGGCCACTGCACTCCAGTCTGGGTGACCAAGTGAGACTCCGACTCAAAAAAAAAAAAAAAAAACTTGCGGTCTGGTCAGGTGTGGTGGCTCACACCTGTAATCCCAGTGCTTTGGGAGGTGGAAACGAGGATTGCCTGAGTCCACGGGTTCAAGACCAACCTGGGCAACATGGCGAGACCTCGTCTCTACAATAAGTCAGAAAAATTAGCCGGGCGTGGTGGTGCGCACCTGTAGTTCCAGCTAACTTGGAATGCTGAGGTAGAAGGACTGCCTGCCCAGCAAGTTGAGGCTGCGGTGACTGTAAGTGTGCCACTGCACTCCAGCCTGGGCAACAGTGAGACAACAACTCAAAAAAAAATTGTCTTATTACTGAGTTTTGAGAATTCCTTTTCTTTATATAGTCTGTATAAAGTCCTTTTTGCAGATGCATGCTTTGCAGATATTTTCTTTTTTGTTTGTTTGTTTGTTTTTGTTTTTGTTTTTTTTTTTGAGTTGGAGTCTCACTCTGTCACCCAGGCTGGAGGGCAGTGGCTGCTCCTGGCCACCGCAGCCTCTACCTACTGGGCTCTGGTGATCCTTCTGCCTCAGCCTTCCAAGTAGCTGGAACTACAGACGTGCACTACCACGCCTGGCTAATTTTTTTGATTTTATTGTAGAGACAAGGTCTCACCAAGTTGCCCAGGCAGGTCTCGAACCTGCGGGCTTAGGCAATCCACTCACCTCAGCCTCCCAACGGCACGGGATTACAGGCTGAGCCACCGAGCCAGGCTGCAGATATTTTCTTACAGTCTGTGGCGTATCTTTTCATATTCTTTTTTTTTTTTTTTGAGTCAGTCTCTGTCACCCAGGCTGGAGTGCAGTGACACTCATGGCCACTGCGGCTGTTGTTCTTAGGCAGTTCTTCCGCCTCAGCCTTCCAAGTAGTTGGACCCACAGTCATACACCCACCATGCCTGGCAAATTTTTTGACTTATCGTAGAGACAAGGTCTCGGCAGGTTGCCCAGGCTGGTCTTGAACCCCTGGACTCAGGCAATCCTCTCACCTCCGCCTCCAAATTGCTGGGATTAAGATGTGAGCCACAGCTGGGCTTGGTGGCTCAGCCTGTAATCCTGCGCCTTTGGGAGGCTGAGGTGAGTGGATTGCCTGAGCCCGCGGGTTCAAGACCCGCCTGGGCAACTTGGCGAGACCTCATCTCTACAATAAATGAAAAATTAGCCGGGCGTGGTAGCATGCGCCTGTAGTTCCAGCTACTTGGAAGGCTGAGACGGAAGGATTGCCGGAGCCCAGCAGGTTGAGGCTGCGGTGGCCAGGAGCGGCCACTGCACTCCAGTCTGGGCGACAGAGTGAGACTCCATCTTAAAAAAAAAAAAAAAGATGGGAGCCACAGTGCCTGGGTTCATGTTTTTTTTTTTTGAGTCGAAGTCTCACTGTGTCACCCAGGCTGGAGTGCAGTGGCATACTCATGGCCACTGAAGCCACAACCTGCTGGGCCCAGGCCATCCTTTTGCCTCAGCCTTCCAAGTAACTGGAACTACAGGCGCATGCCACCATGCCCAGCTAATTATTATTATTACTTATTGTAGAGACGAGGTCTTGCCATGTTGTCCAGGCTGGTCTTGAACCCCTGGACTCAGGCAATCCTCTTGCCTCGCCCTCCCAAGGTGCTGGGATTACAGACTTGAGCCACTGCACTTGGTCTCATATTCTTTAAAGAGATTGGGTCTCATCTTGCCCAGGTTGATCTTGAACTCCTGGCCTCAAGTGGTTCTTCTACTTTGGCCTTTCTAAAGCATTAGGATTATAGGCATAAGCGTTAGGATTATAGGCATGAGCCACAGTGCCCGGCCCAAGTGAGATTTCTTTGAGCATCATTCTCAGTAGTCAAGAATTGAGTTGATTGTGATACATTTTCAAAAAGGTAGTTTTTTTTTTAAGCTGGAAATGTTAAGAGATAGTTCTAGCCGGGCAGTGACTCAGCCTGTAATCCCACGCTTTGGGAGGCTGAGGTGAGTGGATTGCCTGAGCCTGCGGGTTCCAGACCCACCTGGGCAACTTGGCGAGACCTCATCTCTACAATAAATCAAAAAATTAGCCAGGTGTGGTAGTTCCAGCCTGTATTCCAGCTGCTTGGAAGGCTGAGACTCCAACTCAAAAAAAAAAAAAAAAAAAAGATAGTTCTAACCCCTTATTGAGGAAACTTCTCAGAGAGAGGAAATTATCAGCCAGAGAAAGGTTTGTTTATAGAAGTGCTATGCCCACACTTTGGGCATATACCCACACTTCCAGCATTAAACCAGTGAGCTGCTTTCTCGGTGGAGTCATGTGATGTGGATTAACCCCAAACCAAAACCCAGCTTCTGTTGGTTCCCTCTGGGAGTTTATTCTTAGAGGTAATATACATTGCAGAATATCAGCTTGATACTTTGTTACCTGCTTTGGCTAGAATTAGTTACTTGTGCATTTTGTAGCTCATAGGTGAGGTGAGTAGTCTGAAAACAGACTGGAAATATTACTGTCATGGACCCTGTGTTAGAATGTTTTTTTATTATAAATCCGAAAATATTTGGCGTTTCAATAGTAACTAGTTATGTTAAAATACATTTCTGTCCACGGGCCCTCTGATGGAACAAGATATGTAGATTGAGCCATGTGCTATGAGTTTCTTTAACACCTCATCTTCTGCCAAGGATAAGAGATGCTTTGGCAGATATATTCTGTTTGGCAGACTTTGATGCAGGACTTCCTTTGGGAGTGGACAGGTAGTCTGTGTAAAAGTTGTGGGTACCTGTGGGATCTGCTTTGTGGCATGAAGCTACCCTGAGGGAGAGCCAGTTGTGGACACAGGTAGACTGTATTCTAGGCATGTGTGATTGGAGTGGCCACAGCATCACCTCATCTGCTATGATACTCCTGGTCTCAAGTGAATCCTCCTGCCTTGGTCTCCCAAATGCTGGGATCACAGGTGTGAGCCACTACACCAGCCTAAATAAACACTTAAAAAAATTTTTTTTTGAGTCGGAGTCTCACTCTGTCACCCAGGCTGGAGTGCAGTGGCCGCCTTGACCTCTACTTGGCTCAGGTGATCCTTCTGTCTCAGCCTTCCAAGTAGCTGGAACCACACAGGCATGTGCCACCACGCCTGGCTGATTTTTTTTTTCTTTTTAACTGTAGGAATGAGGTCTCTGCCATGTTGCCCAGGCTGTTCTTGAACCCCTGAGCTCAGGCAATCCTCTCGCCTCCACTTCCTTAAGTGCTGGGATTACAGGCGTGAGCCACTGAGCCTGCCTAAATAAACATTTTTCAAAAGTTTTCTGGCCGGGCTCACGTGTAATCCCGCACTTTGGGAGGCTGAGGTGAGTGAATTGCCTGAGCCCGCGGGTTTGAGACCCGCCTGGGCAACTTGGTGAGACCTCATCTCTACAATAAATCAAAAAATTAGCCGGGTGTGGTAGTGCGCACCTGTAGTTCCAGCTACTTGGAAGGCTGAGGTGGAAGAATCGCCGGAGCCCAGCAGTTCAAGGCTGCAGTGGCCAGGAGTGGCCACTGCACTCCAGTCTGGGTGACAGAGTGAGACTCCAACTCAAAAAAATAAAAAGTTTTCCAGCTCCCATCAAGTGTTGATGGGAGTTGACTGCCCATCTCCTACAAATGAAAGACATCCCAGAATAAAGATCAGCCCTTTAAATGAATAAAATTCAATTAATTTTTTGGGGGGGGAGTCTCACTCTGTCATACAGGATGGAATATTGTGACCGGATCACAGTGTACCAAAGCCTCGACCTCCTGGGGCTCAGATAATCCTTCCTCCTCAGCCAAAGTAACTGGGACGACAGGCATATGCCAGCACACCTGGTGAATTTTTTTAAAAAGTTTTCTTTTTAAGAGATGAGGTCTCAGGATGTTGTCCAGGCTGGTCTCAAGCAGTCCTCTCTTGCCTTGACCTCCCAAAGTGCTGGGATTATAGATGTGAGCAACTGCCTCTGGCCAATTACATTAAATTAATCAAATTAAACAAGAAAAGGTAGTTTTGTAAACCATCAATATTGTTCTCTTGGCTCCCTCCCCCATTTTTTATCATGGATCCCAAACTGCTAGAGCCTGTGGTTTGGGAGTTGCTGAACTCTCATTGGTGAAATGCATGGGTCTCGGAAGGCAGAAAGAGCAAGGCTCAGTGCCCTGAGAAGCTTGCCACACTTGCT
Source organism: Cephalopachus bancanus (assembly GCA_027257055.1). NCBI lineage: Eukaryota > Metazoa > Chordata > Mammalia > Primates > Tarsiidae > Cephalopachus > Cephalopachus bancanus. The sequence goes on along the minus strand of JAPVLO010001246.1, from coordinate 73,979 downwards.
CCTGGTCAACCAGTACATGAGCCCTGCCCTGGTAGGCACACACACCTGGGCTTGCAAGTCTCTCGTTTGGTGCTTAGAGATAAAATGTTACATCATGGTGGCTGGCACCTAACACGCTAAGGTAAACAAGATCACAGGGAAGGATGTGCCCAAAAAGCATTCATCCTTCTTTACCATAGGTGGGATTGTTTGCTTGGTGTCTTCTACCTACCGGTGTTGCTCAGATTTAGAGTTTCTTACCTTCAAGGTAAGTGGGAGTATTCGGAGAATGGTTTCTTTCCCCTTTTCTAGACTAAAAAAAATTGATTAAGGTATCTATAAGACACATCATTGTAAGCATCTCTACTGTGCAGTTAAGTACAGTATTGTGCACCCATCACCACTGTCCATTCTTAGAACTTTTAAAAATTCATCCCGGGCTGGGCACAGTGGCTCAGTCCCTGCACTTTATGGGGCTGTGGCGAGAGGATTGCCTGACCCCGTGGGTTCGTGACCAGCCTGGGCAACACGGTGAGACCTCATCTCTACAGTAAATCAAAAAAAATCAGCCGGGTGTGGTAGCGTGCGCCTGTAGTTCCAGCTGCTTGGAAGATTGAGGTGGAAGGATCACCAGAGCCCAGCAGATCGACGCTGGGATGGCCGTGAGCATGCTGCTGCGCTCCAGCCTGCGCAACAGAGTGAGACTCCAAGTCAAAAATAAAAATAATCATCCCAAACCAATTCTGCCTCCATTATTCAATAACCCCTTTTCCCACCTTCCCTAGACTCTGGTAACCTCTGTTCTACTCTGTCTCTGTGAATTTCCTTCCTTCTAGGTATCTCCAAGTGTTGGGCTTATATTTGTTTTTTATACTGAGCCTACTGTCCTCAAGGTTCATGTATGTCGTGGCATGTATTCAAAGTTTTTTCCTCTTTGTGGTTGAAGAATGGTCCATTGCATGGATCATTCACATTTTGTTTATTCCACCGATCTTGGGTGGCTCCCACATTTTGGCTTTTGTGACTAATGCTGCTGTGAACATTGGTGTACCAGTATCTGAGTCCTTGCTTTCCTTTGGAGTATATACCTCACAGTGGAACTGCTGGTTGCATGATAATTATACGTTTAGTTTTTGGTCACCACCGAACTGTCTTCCACAGGGGCTGTATCATTTTACATTCCCTTTTTTTGGTTACATAATGTGAAAAATACTTTCATTTGTGAAGCTCAGATTGGTTGGGTCTATGTGCCCCACTTCATATTTTCATTCCACAAAACTTTGTAAATCTTGTCTTCCTGTTTCTGCACTTCAGGTGGAATTTAGCCTCACTGCTAAAGCTGTTACAGCCCATGGGAGCATTCGTCAGCTTAGGAGAGGGTACTTTTGCAAATAGCTTCTCAGGTGGATTTTAAGGAATGCACTACTTTAGCTTTGTGCCCCGTGAAGCAGTTTAGTTTGTCTCAAATCAAAACCAGTACTAGTCTTGTGTCATACGTGACTTTGTGTAGAATTGTAAACTTGGTAGATCAAATATTGTCTTTTGGCTTGTGCTAACAAATAAACGCTTTTTTTTCTCTTTTGAATTCAGTGAAGGAGAACGTCCTGCTCAGAATGAGAAGAGGAAGGAGAAAAACATAAAAAGAGGAGGCAATCGCTTTGAGCCGTATGCCAATCCAACTAAAAGATACAGAGCCTTCATTACAAATATCCCTTTTGATGTGAAATGGCAGTCACTTAAAGACCTGGTTAAAGAAAAAGGTAATGGTACTGGTGGTGGAGTAGGGTAAGAAGGTCGGTGTGTCATCTCTTCTGTGGCTAATTCCTTGGTTACTTTTTGTCACTGGAAGCTGCTCTGGGGTAGAGTATGTGTTCTGTCTAGGCTTGAGAGTGAGCCCCTTACCCCACCCCACTTTTTTGTGTGGTTCTGCCCTGTATGTCAGACAGGGTTGTGTATATGGTCCCTTGGCCTACAAATGATTTGACTGGCTTAATATGGTCATGAGGGCTTCGATTAGCTTGAGAGGAGCCTTTTTGTGTTGAGGAAAATACTTCACATTAGGTGGGAGGTTTTTACTTTCTTTTCTGTCTATTTTTTTTTTTTTTTTAGGTTTTAAAATTTGGCAGGAAGATAGATTGTTTAAATTTTGTGGATGTCTTCCTGGAATCACAATTTGGTAGCTGGACCTTGTGCTGCTCAGGTTCTAAACTGTAAAACTTAGCTGGTACTTCACTCTTAGGCTTTTCCTCCCTAGGAAAAAATATAGCAGATTGGCAATTGGAGAGATCAAAATAAGGTATCTGCTTTGTAATGTGGTGCCTTAAGGTGCACATTGTCACAGCCCAGGTGTCCAAATTCTGGCCCAGGGCAGAGGAAGTGCCCAAGCTCTGCTGCCACCAGTAGGTCTGAGGAGACTGCCTCTGTGATCCTGTGCCTTACCCCCTGTGCACACTATGTGTGTCATCTTTCTCATTCTTCACTCCTGTGCTGCTGTTGTCTTCCTTTCTCTCCTGATTCTTGGCCCTGCTGGTGGCACTTAGGACTAAAGAGATTGCTCAGCCCTGGTTTAGACACAACTATTGATGAGAACAATTTGAATAATGCCTTGAGCCCCCCCCACCTAGACTCAAATGACCCTCCATGGAGTCTTTGAAGGACTGAAAGTTATTGGTTTTCTGGAACATTCATCTTGAAAAGAGATGTGAAGCTTGATTTGTCAAATGATTAACATTTCAGTGACGGGGATGCCCCTGGATAGGCCATTTTGGTATGTGTACTGGTGCTCACGCATTGGATTTTGAAATTATGAATGGCATTGCCATTATTGTACCATCGCTTATTTTGACCATGAAATGCAAGAAGCACTGGGCACTGTGAACCTCCGTGCAGTCATGTGTGCTGCTCCCATGTGGTATTTCTCCAGATAACACAGATGGAAAAACATTTTGGTGTGAGATTTGTTTTCTTGCCTTGATCAGCCAAATCATTCCTGCCAATGCTCCTAGGGCAAGAGTGAAGTTTCTTTTTGTCTGAGGGGCGTGTCATGTGGCATCCCAGATGCAGTGTTCTTGGTTTTTGGGACTGCTGCTTCAATACAAGCTTAGAATTTCTGTACAGTACAGTTGGGTCTCATTCGAATTAGTTTTTGGAATAACCTCCAAATTTGTGTTCTTGTGATTTGGTTGATCTGCTGAATTGCTATTTCCATTGATAATAAGGTATAGTAGTTCCAAGAACCAGGAATGTGGCTTTGAAAATGCAATTGTTAGAATTTTGTAAGAGATTGCAGGCCAAATTATTTTTTCATTTTTAGGAGTGTGTGAACCAGTTTTGGGACATGATGGATAAAGTAGGTGACATTTTTACTGCTTTACCATTCAGTAATTCGGTTTGGGAAGCCTTAAAGCTGGTAGCAGCAGCAGCCATGACGTTTCTGGATGTAGAAGCAGTTCACCTCAATTTACTACTTTGCATTCTTACAAGTGTGGAGCCAGCCTGGTGGTTTATTTGGACACTTCCAAACTGGTTCTCATATTCCCCTGGCATATTGCTATGAATGCCTGGGCTTAGCCCTTTCAGTGTATTTTTGGTGGTGTAATTTAGAATTACAGGTGTGCAGTAAATCAGTTATTTTTAGTGAACGTTAAAATGTTCTTGTTTAGTGCTCCCCTGTACTGGCTAAATTAATTACTTTGCTGTTTAATTAAATTATTAGCAGTAGTGGATTGTGGGTAAAGTGATTCATAAGAGAAAGGTATGAATCTTTTTATGGTAATGCTTACATTTAGTATGTGAAGTCTAAGGAAATTTATGTTTACATACACAAGACTCCTTAAAAAATGTTCTTATTTTCATTATGAGGCTTTAAAAGTACACTTTTATTGCTGTTTTAGTATACAAAGATATTTTTAAATGGTTATTTTAAATCTGAAATATTAACTTGAAATCTGTTGCCAATAAATTTTAGTTTTTTGAAGACTTATTGCACAGGGGAAAATGGCAGATAGAGGCACTCGCACTCTCAGAAGTCTTAGTCTCAAAATAATCCCCAGCCACAGAGATTTGAGCTCTCATAATCTAATCACTATTTATCAGTATGCATTTTAGAGTCTCCCTGCTGAAGTCTTAGTCCTGTTTCAGGAAACAAAAAGTAGAATTAGTTGTCCTCAATTTCAATTTTCTGTCATTGCAGCGGTGTCTAATTACAGCCTCTCAGAACTAAAGTAGCTAGCTTTGAGATGACAGGAGGGGAGCTTTTCTAAGCATTCTCGTCCGAGAGATTGTCTCACCTCCCCCTCCCTGATTTCTGGTCTCCCCTTCTTTAACACCACGTGTCTGTTCTCTGTCTTTAGTTTTGCATTTTGCAGCATTCTGGGGGATCTTGTTGATAATCTATATGTTGAGTGAACTGGTCACTTATGCCTTTGGTAGTGACTTGACTGCCCACAGCTCTCCTCCTTGCATCACAACAGATAATGGGATACATCTCTTAAAGTGGTTGAGAACTAGGTAGAAAAAATAGATTTCAGTGAGCAAAATTTTAAACTTAAATAGAGTTGTGCTTCATTAGTTGAAGACCACAAACTTCCCTGTGGGTGAAGAAAGCTGCTTGCTGGGTGACTGCTTCTCCTGGCCTAGCCAGGAGATGGGCAGATGCTGCTAGGCAGGACGGAACTGGCCCAGCAGTGAGTAAACACAGAGCCCAGTTGGAGGAAGAAAGGAAGATCAGTGGTATGTGTAGTTTACGCTCAAATCAACCCCAGGTTTAGCAGCAGTCAGTTTAACTTGTGTAAGCAAAGATCTCCTTAAGCACTTAATCCTGTTATTATTTAATGCATCATTTTAAATAAATTTCAAATGCCAGCTGACAGAAAACTAAGGCCCAGAGGGCAAGTATAGTTCAATAGAAAGCCTTTGCTGGCTCTTGGAGATCATTTGCATTGCGGGGTCTATGAAGCGAAACTTTATTTTAGTTTAAATAAAATCTCTTCCCAGTCTACTTGCTGTTCATATTTTCCTCTGTTGGAAGTTCAGCCTGCATTTTGCAAAGGCCTGTTATGCTAAAACATTCACACATGTGAATGTTGACACTGAACCCCAGCAGTGCAGCCTGTCTGGCTTATTCCAGTCTTTGGTCCAGAGAAACAGTGCTCTTCTCTCTCGCCATGGAATTAAAAACAAGTGTGGGTTCTAGCATCTTTTCACTTGTCCATAAATCAAATAGTCGTATAGAATAACTGCTTTGACATGTTTCAAGTTGTCTTTAAAGACTGCATGCATTCTCTGCACCCCTCCCAGTAGAGTGTCTCCTTGAGGATTGCCTAGTGTGAGGTGAAGAGTGTGTGACTGACGGCATGCCTGGCTTTCAAGCCCCTACCCTCTTTAAAAGAATTATAGGCCTTAAATATGAATTATCTTCAGTGAAACTTCCACCTCTGTATTCCCTCTATTTTTTTTTTAATCCATTTCAGACTTAAGCAGTCAATGGGAACACAAAAACAAATACTCATTTTGATAGAAGTTGTACAGGAGTGTGAAATAAGAGTAGTCCCAGGGACCACTTGAGTTCTTTTTGGGTTGTTCATCTAGTCCTGATGATGTTTTCTTCTTGAAGCAGTCTTTTTAATAATCAGCTTAAATATTGGTTAAAAATTACATCTTGGAACATTTCAAATAGAGATAGATGATAACTTTGGGGTGTTAGATTTTTTCAAACTCTTAGATTTTTCATTTAGATAATTCGATGTCTAGAGCTGCAGTGATATTTGTCTTAGCAGCCTCTCTTGAGATTCCATGAATTTTATCCATTGAGGAAGGGAGAGGAGCAACAGTATTTTTCATTAGTAACTATGAGTTGCGTTTCCGTGAGACTGCTGGAACTGCAAAGCTGTCGCCTCTGCCTGAGCCCTCGCTGTGATCTGTTTTGGATGGTCTCCTCCGTAAAACTTCATTTTATGGCATGTGACCAAACTTTGGCTATTTGTCACATTTTGCCTTCATATTCTTGTCGATAGCTGAACTGACTACATGCAGCAGATCTTTGCTTTCATATTGTGGAACCAAAAGAGAGGTGGTCTTTTAAAACTTCATGAGAGGCTGGGTGCAGTGGCTCACACCTATAATCCCAACACTTTGGGAGGCTGATGTGAGAGGATTGCCTGAGCCCACAGGTTCGATACCAGCCTGGGCAACTTGGCAAGACCCTCATCTCTACAGTAAATCAAAAAATTAGCCGGGCATGGTGGTGCATGCCTGTAGTTTCAACTACTTGGAAGGCTGAGGCAGAAAGGTCACCTATGCCTAGCAGATCGAGGCTGTGGTGGCCATGAGTGCGCCACTGCACTCCAGTCTGGGTGACAGAGTGAGACTCCAACTAAAAAACAAAAAACAACAAAAAAAAAACCTCATGAGTATCTTCCTATAGGGAAGTATGGATTAGCAACCATTGCAAATCCCATAACACTGAACTGATGAAGTCTCTCAGGGTAGAGATCAGAATTTTATGAGTTTGGGAGGAGTATGGTCATTACTGATGATCTTGGGAACAGCACTACTCAAGCTGGAGCCTTGGGTGACTGCTAACCGCACTGTTTGGGGGGCAAAAGGGGGGGGACAATTTAAACAAATTTTTATCTCAAAGAATTGAAGTCAGGTGTGTGCCATTACTAGAATGTTATGTAGAAAAGGTCCTGATTTCTAAACCTCTTTTTGTTAAAATAGTTATGACCTTGGAAAAAAGTTTGGTTTGGATTTGCTTGGTTTCTAGGTTGCAGTACCAGCTTTTTGATAAAGTGTCTTTATGGACACAGATTAGAAGCTTCAGATGCAACAGTATTTGCATTCTGACAACATGGTTACAGCTGTCTTGAGTTAGATATTGTGATTTTTATTTTTAGTGGCTGCTAGGTGGTAGTCACAGCTGTTAGAAAGTAAACTGGGGTCTCTTCATTGCTTGACACTACGTGGCATTTCCATCCAAGTGGAGACAGGGCTGGTGGTCTTGAATGGCTGCTGCTGTTGAAACAGATGGCTTTATCATGGCCTCAGGAAGGGTCCGGACTTTTTTGGAACCTGTTTACTCTTGTAAGGGTAAAATAAAGCCACTTGGTACAGTTGTCCCTTTGCTGTGATCATTGCCCACAGGAGTCCATACTCTACAAGTTAAACTGTACTGGTCCCTCCTAGTTCCTTCCTTGTTACTTTCTTTTTTTTTTTTTTAGATTAGAAAATGTAGTTTATTTAAAAACTAAATTGGAAAGAGAGAAAGAGGAGATTTGCCTCCCCAAGGTAGGGGAGGGGGCGAAAGCTTAAGAAAACATGGCCTGGCTATAGCTCAAAGAGCACATGGCCACACCATAGTTTAGTGAGGCAATGGCCCTTCCTTTGTTTCTTTGCACTAATTCTCTCTTCTTGTTTTGTGCAAAGTGCCAGTTTGGTTCTGTAACATTTCAAGCAAGGACAAAGGAGGTAAGATGATAGTCTTCAACTCTGAGCACTTGGCCTTCTTGCCTTTAGAGCCACTGTGCAGAGCCATTAATAAATGTGCTCTTCAGTTTGTGGTTTTTAATGTGTAAAATAACTTTATTTTTCCTTAAAAATTTTTCTTAATCTACTAATTAGAAAATTCTTATAATTTAATGTCCTTCAAACAAAGGAGTTGGAAAAGAGAGGATTTGTTGAGGCCATTGAGTGGGTTATTTTTACCCTTTTACTGCTAAACCAAACTGGAAAATGAATTGGAGAAGGATTTAACATAAGAATAATCCATCATAAAAAGAATCCTTCAAAAAAAAAAAATCTTGAGAACAGCAAAAGCCCTTTTTTGACTTTGGAGAGCCTGCTTAGAGATTTTTTTCTTAAGAATCTGCTTAGAGATTCTTTTGTTAAGGCTTTACATTTGTCTTCTGTGTGCCATCTTCAAGTTCAGCAGCCATTTTGGTGGTTGTCTTGCTGGATTCTAACATCTCGTCATGGTGGTCATGAATTGGCAATCCAAACCTTGAGGAAAATCTGCGGAAACTTTTGAAATGCTTTGGGGTTTTTTCCCTTTGTGTCGATCAGAATTGTGTGTTTAACTGTTTAGATGCAAAAACTGAGCCCTAAATCTGAATTTGCTTGTGTCCTTTAATGGGGAAGTTTAGAAAGCAGCAAGAATAAAGCCTTGCTTAATTCACTGAAGAGAATCCAGATGCTGCTTGGTTTTATGAACATATTTTCAAGCATTCTATTTCTGATGGCCTGTAGCCCACTGCTGTGTGCAGGATCGGCCGTAGAATTTGTGGGACACAGTACAAAATGAAAACAAGGGCCTCCTGTCAAAAAATTAAGAATTTCATGACAGTGACAACAGCATAAAACAAGCCCAGAGCCCTCCCGAATGCGGGGCTCTGTGGGATGGCACAGGTCACACACCCATTAGCTTGGCCCTTGGCCATTTGTGCCTTTGAGCTTATCCATGCATGTACCTGGTACTTGTAGCTGTGAGTTCAGTGCGATGGCATCACAACCTATCCTCACCAGTAAGAGTGTACATGTAAAACTTTTCCTCCCTTCCCCCAAAAAATGAATCGCGCAGACTTCTTTCCTGTAGATTTGGATTGCCTCTAGTCATGAATGAGTATTCCAGACAGGGAAATCGATATGGAAATCTGTGGAAATAGTTGCTTGTGGTGGGAGGAAAATCAAGGACATATTGTTACGTGTTTTTGCCAACTTTTACTGCACACCTGTAATGCCTAGTTCGGTGGTTTAGAGAACATGGAGTGTTTCTGGGCTTTCTTATAAGGCAGAGGCTCCATACAAGGTTGCTGATGATTGTTCTAAATTCCCATTGTTTTCTTGGCTTTTCTCCCTTGGTTTATGTGTCGTCTGGAAACTGATTTGTAGTTGGTGAGGTAACATACGTGGAGCTCTTAATGGACGCTGAAGGAAAGTCAAGGGTAAGTGTCTGAGAGAATTTCTTCTGTGGATTTACTACATGAAAAATGTAACTGTATGGTGGCGTGGAATCGAATGAAATCAGGAAGGCAGTGAGTGCTCATGTTACAGTAGCTATGTTTGATTTTGCCAAACATTCGAGTGGGGTGGGAGGGGATTTGCAAATGGAGTCCCGCTTTTCCAAATGGCTGGCCAAAGAGCTTTTTGGTATTCTGTTTGGATGCCCAATTTGGATAACTGGGGACCAATAGCAGCATTGTCTCTTTGTTAACAGAGGAATTGGCTGTGTGTGAATTATGCATGGAATTTTAGCGGTGGTATAATTAATGTAAAACGTGTGTTCTTGTCTAGAAAATGTTACTCTTGGTTGTTTGCTGAATTTGAAAGTTGTGTGAATCAAAGATTCCGAAAAGTTGCCTTTGTGCCAGTAAATTGTAAACCAAATATTAAAAACCTGAACGTTCAAAATTGGCCTCGTTTAAAGAGAACATAAATTATTTTTTGTCGTGCAAAGAATGGCTTAGAATAATCAAAAGGATGAGCTTAATTTACGGAAGGGATGGATTTCGGAGGCGTATGGTAAGGAATTGATTGAGTACAAAGGGAAGCAGATCTAAAGCTTGTGTGATTTCTTGGCGAACCTGAATTTAGGTCTGCTTATTATAACTTCAGCAGCTACAGTGCAATGCTGGTAATGTGTAGGGCAGGGAGATCCTAAGGAGCCCAGCTTTTAACAAGGATGGTTAGGCAAGGCCCTTCTGTCAGCTTCCCTTAGAAGAGTTGATTTTTTAAAAACTTTGTTACATAAATCATATTTTAAATTTGTTTATAACTGTCATTGGTATTTACTATTTCTTTCTTTTCTTTTTTCCCCCTTTCCTTGCTCTTCTGACTGGTCTGGCTTCCTCCAAAGGGATGTGCGTAAGTATCATCTAGTTACTTCTTGGCATTTGAGACTTCTGACTTGTGGGACTGGTTTCACTCGTTTCCGTTTGACTCTTTCTAGTGTTGTTGAATTCAAGATGGAAGAGAGCATGAAAAAAGCTGCGGAAGTCCTAAACAAGCATAGTCTGAGTGGAAGACCACTGAAAGTCAAAGAAGTAAGCTCTTGCCAAATGCTGCGGATTCTGTGTGTGATTGTTGGGTCATCCCTGCTTAGAGTTGGGGAGGGACGGGGATGCTCCTTGGTTGCTTTTTCAGAGCACGCCAACCCCTTGTGAACGAAGAGGCTTGGTCACGGCCTTCAGCGGCCATTCCTCAAGCACTTCGGGGTGGTGGCCAAGCAGATCCTGAGTGACTGCTGACCCACCTTCCTAATATCTGTGATTTATCTGGGACCTTGTTGTCTCAGGGACATGCAAACTGAGCCCCATGGGCTATTTTTTTTTCCTTTCTCCTTTTTTTTTTCTTCTTTATATTTTTGTCCCATGGGTTTTTTTTGTTGTTGTTGTTGGGTTTGTGCATGTAAGAGGCTCTGCACCCTACACCTTTACCTTGGCTCACCCTTTTTTTTGTTTAAAGTGAATTTGTCATTCCTCAAACTCTCTTTTCTTTTCCTTTTTTTTTGAGTTGGAGTCTAACTCTGTCACCCAGGCTGGGGTGTAGTGGCACAGTCATAGCTACTGCAGCCTAGACCTGCTAGGCTTAGGCAGTCCTTCTGCCTCAGCCTTCCAAGTAGCTGAAAGTACAGACACATGCCATTTTGATTTATTGTAGAGATGAGGTCTCACCAAGTTGCCCAGGCTGATCTTGAACCCCTGGGCTCAGGCAGTCCTCTGGCCTCTGCCTCCCAAGGTGTTGGGCTTATAGCCACTGTGCCCAGCCGAACCCACTTTCATGTTTGATCTGAATCAAATATTTGTCTTCTCTTTCTCAAGAAAGAGGGGGTCTTTGTTGCTTAAATCCCTTTTTTGGTTACTTTTTACTTCTTCTTGGAGAGGAAGATCAGTATATTCAGAGCTCGGAGAGGAAAGCATGGTAGGGTTTAAGATCACTTATGTGTTGATGGTGTCTTTTTTAGTGCTGATGGTGGTACAATGCCAGGACAGAGAATTCAAGAAGAGAGTCAGTACCAGAGCTTCACAGAGCTGTCCAGATGTTATTACACTCTCCATACCTTACATGGCTTATACACCTGAAGGACTTGAAGGATGGGGGGTGGGTACCTGGGTGATCGCTAACTGTTTTCAAGCTTTTGGAAAAGTCATTGATGGAGTTTGCAGAAATTACAAAACCCCATCGAATTAGTAAGATTCAACTCTGCCAAGCCCGTGAGGCTCTTATTTCAGTCTGGCAGTTCTACATTGTACCAGCTAATCTTGTGCTCCTCCCCATCTCCTTTTTCCTTTTTCCTTAGTTCAGTTGAGAGCTGTATTTTCAGCACTAAATTTCGTGCCCTTCTTTTCCTGTTCTTGTAGCTGGACTCTTCCTAAGCTGGTAGTTTAGTTCTTTTGACTGTCTGGTTAAAAGATTTGAGAAACGCTTTCCAAACAACCTTCCAGTCTCTGAATTTTGGAGAATATAATTTATTGTGCAAGCATGGTTTTGGTTGTCATTGGGTCAGTTAAAAGTAACACTTCTGTGCTTATTTTAGGATCCTGATGGTGAACATGCCAGGAGAGCAATGCAAAAGGTGATGGCTACGACTGGTGGGATGGGTATGGGACCAGGTGGCCCAGGAATGATTAATATCCCACCCAGTATCCTAAATAATCCTAACATCCCAAATGAGATTATCCATGCATTACAGGCTGGAAGACTTGGAAGCACAGTATTTGTAGCAAATGTAAGTAAATGGATCCATTGTCTAAAGTAGAAAATCAGAACTTTATGAAGCAGTCTTGTCAATATGTTATGAAAGTAATTCTGGCATCTGAGGGGAACAGTTTAAATGAGGGTTATGTTATTTTCTTTATTTATTTAAAAAATCAGGCTGGACTCGGTGGCTCAACCTGTAATCTCAGCACTTTGGGAGGCCAAGGCGAGTGGATTGCCTGAGCCCAGGGGTTCAAGACCAGCCCGGGCAACTTGGCGAGACCTTGTCTCTACAATAAGTAAAAAGTTAGCCGGGCGCGGTAGTGCGTGCCTGTAGTTCTGACTACTGGGCAGGCTGAGGTGGAAGGATTGCCAGAGCCGAGCAGGTTGACACTGGAGTGGCCATGAGTGTGCCACTGCTCTCCATCCTGGGCGGCAGTGAGACTTCAGCTAAAAAAAAAAAAAAATCAGCCTTGGGGTTGGGCTTTGTCAACAAGTGACCACTACATTTCTGATCACAGACATGGCCATGGTCGCATTTTGGCTGTGTGTACCGAGTTTTTCAGGTGCTCACAAAAGTGGAAGCTGGGGCTGTATTTGCTGTGGGTGTTTTTTGTGCAGGGTAGGTGCTGCATAAAAGTGTACAAGCAGAGTCGGTGCACTGACACCTTTCTCTTGTTGTGTTGTGTAATGCTCAAACCTGTCATCTGCGAAGGGAAATATTTTTAGAAGAAAGTGGGCTGGGGGCAGTGGTGGTAAAACCTTAGCAGAGAATTTTTTTTTAATTTTTAATTTTTTTTGAAGTATGAGGTGAGTTAAGCTTCCAAGAAAAGAAAAGAGATAGTAAATAATACAGTTAAGGCCAGGCTTTATAATTCTGTTCGAAACATTCCATACTGCAGTTGAATAGTTTTTGTGACATTTCCTCGTGCTTATTTCCAACCAAAGCATGTCTCCTTTGTGTTTTAAAAATGTTTTTCTTAATATGTTTACATTGAGATTTTTGCCCCCTTTTCTCTCGATTAGCTGGATTATAAAGTTGGCTGGAAGAAACTGAAGGAAGTATTTAGTATGGCTGGTGTGGTGGTCCGAGCAGACATTCTTGAGGATAAAGATGGAAAAAGTCGTGGAATAGGCACTGTTACTTTTGAACAGTCCATTGAAGCTGTGCAAGCTATATGTATCCTTTCACAGGAATTCAACTTAGAGTGAACAGCTTGACCAAAATTGCCATGTTAGTTATGTAGATTTGTGTGAGGAAGAGGTAACTTTGTGTGTTAATGCTTTTTATGTGACTAGAGGGAATGCATTACTATGGAATTAGAAAGTTCTGTGGGATGGCATTGTTTCAATACCGTATAAATAGAAGGGATGGCTAGAATATGGGCACATGCCCATGAGTGGTTTCTTCCAGTGTTTTCAGAGGGTCTGGGTTTGAAGGGGAAGCCCAAATAATGTACCACTAGAAAGAAGCTGAGTTATTTCACGTGTAAGATGTCCTTAAAGAACGCTCGTTCTTCAATGAGTAGATGTCATTTTGGAAAAGGTCACTTCTCCCTGACCCGAGGTTACCCTGAGTTTCATCTTTTTTGGTTATGTGGATAGTACCACACACGAACACATTCTTTCAGCTCAGGAAAGACTGTCACTGCATGTCTTACCCAGAAAACATAATCCTTCATAGGACACCTAGTCTGTTGGCCACATACAGAGAATTGTGATGCTACTGCTTAAGAGGATGACTTAGTGAAAAGCATCTGTTATAAATGTAGCTTCAAGCTGGGCTTGGTGGCTCAGCCTACAATCCTGTGCCTTTGGGAGGCTGAGGTGAGTGGATTGCCTGAGCCCGTGGGTTCGAGACCCGCCTGGGCAGCAAGACCTCATCTCTACAATAAATCAGAAAATCAACCAGGTGTGGTAGCACATGCCTGTAATTCCGGCTACTTGGAAGGCTGAGACGGAAGGATCTCTGGAGCCCAGCAGGTCGAGGCTGCGGTGGCCGGGAGCGGCCACTGCACTCCAGTCTGGGCGACAGAGTGAGACTCCAACTCAAAAATAAAATAAAATAAATGTAGTTTCACACCTAAGGAATAAGCTGGAGTGGCCCTTCCCCCCACCTTTGTTCATTGTTCCTTTTATGCTTATTGTAGGAAAAATACTTGAAAGTATAATGAAGAATTGAAACTGCTCATAAACTCATCACTTACAGGGACTGGTAGCAGTTGGAGTATCTTTTTTTCTCCCTGCTTCTCTTGTGCATATTTTTAGAATTGTAAGAAATAGCCTTAATTGTAATATCAGCAATGTTCAATGGCCAGCTGCTATTTGATAGACCGATGCACGTCAAAATGGTAAGTTAATAGGCTTTTTCTCTGTAATATACTCAAGACTAGCAAAAACATGGAATTAGGAGTGTACACATAGCCACTATACATATTTACAGATCAGTGTAGGTTAAATAGGGAGCAATATGTTGAACACAATTGTGACAAAAATAGCCTTTTGCCCACGCAGCTCCTGGCTTCTTTAGATATTTTTCCCTTTGCACAGTTGCAAAGGGAAAAATGGCTTGCTCTGGAAGTCAGCTGACCATCCTGCTTGAGCAAGTGATCCGTTTCAAAGACTGGTTATGTGTATGGGTTTCCAGTTTTCAAAGTAGTACAGTAGAATGTTTGGTTAGCGTCCCATTGATTTAGACACCCTTGCAAGGTCTATTGAAGCGTTTCTACCTTAGTAAACATTTGCCCTATTGTGGCTGTGCCAAAGATCATAGTGAATACAAACAGGACTGGGATGTGCCGAGGGCCATCTAGTTGGGACTCAAACTCAGGAAGAGGAAAGGAACTATAAAGCGATTCTTTAATTACTTTAAATATTCAGTTTAGCTTTTGAATAGATAATGGATTCACGTGACACAAAGTCAAAAAGGCATGAGAAGATCCTATGAGAGTCCCTGTACTTCTTGCCCAGGCTACCCCACCTCTCACAATAATTTGCATGTGTACTTCTGTCTATCCCTCGACACAGAAGGTAGCAAGTGCACTCCCATGTGCTTTTTTCATTCTTGCCTATTATCCCACGGCACAGACCTAGCATAATTTATTAAACTGGTCCTCTGTTGGTGGGGTGTTTCCTCTTTTGCTATTGCAAATAGTGCTGCAGTGGGTATGGAGATTTATGCATTTTCTTTCTCTTTCAGGATGAAAGGGCATTACCAAAGGGAGATTTTTTCCCTCCTGAGCGTCCACAACAACTTCCTCGTAAGTGTTTTAGAGATTATGGCTGAGATTTTGAATTTGTTACACTAAACAGAAAATTATGGTACAGTTTCACTTGAATGTGTGCTGGTTAGCCTTTAGTTCGCTTGTAGTTCTTTCTTTTTTTTTTCTGATTTATTGTAGAGTTAAGGTCTCACCAAGTTGCGTGGGCTGGTCTCAAACCCATGAGCTCGGGCAGTTCTCTCACCTCAGCCTCCCAAAGTGCTGGTGGGATTATAGGTGTGAGTCACCGTGCCCAGCCATAGTTCTTTTTTTAATAGTTGTTTCATGGTGAAAAATGAACAGAGAATTCACAACTAAAGAAGGATTGTCATGATTACCTCGTGGTGAAGCAGGCTACCCCGAAACACAGGAAGTAGTTAAGCATTTTGAAAGTGTCCTGGGAGCCGGGCTCGGTGGCTTAGCCTGTAATCCCGTGCCTTTGGGAGGCTGAGGTGAGTGGATTGCCTGAGCCCGCGGGTTCGAGACCCGCCTGGGCAGTGAGACCTCATCTCTCCAATAAATCAAAAAATCAGCTGGGCATGGTAGCGCATGCCTGTAATTCTGGCTACTCGGAAGGCTGAGGCGGAAGGATCGCCGGAGCCCAGCAGGTGAGGCTGCGGTGGCCGGGAGCGGCCACTGCACTCCAGTCTGGGTGACAGAGTGAGACTCCAACTCAAAAAAAAAAAAAGAAAGTGTCCTAGGGAAGGAAGAATGAGACGCTGCCGCAAAGGGAATTACAGCCAGGCTGTACTGAGGCTCAAAAGAGATTGGTGGTTACCCTATGGCCCAGCAATTCAAACTAGATGTTTATACAGAAATTTTTACACAGATGTTCATAAAGTGCTGACATTCTGCAGCATGGGTGAACCTTATTCCATCTATAAGAAATGCTCAAAATAAACAAACCCATAAAGGCAGAAAGTAGATTAGTGGTTGCCTGAACCTAGGGTGGGGTAAGTGGGAAGTGACTGTGCATAGAGACAGGTTTCTTTTTTAGGGAGATGAAAATGTTCTGGAATTATAGATGTGGTTGTATAGCTCTGGATCTACTAAAAACCACTGAATTGTATGCTTTGGGTGAATATTACGGTGTGTGAAATGTATCAATTACTAATTTTTATGAAGGGAAAACAGAGATTGGCTATTTGTGACACCCTGGTGAAAAATCTATCTTGTTGACAGGGAAGGCTAGTTGATTGGTCCCCACATAGGTGCGAGTGATACATATTAATGTGAAGTTCTAAGCTGGAGCCTGGCAGGTCTTCTTAGGGGGGACCTGTGTGCACTGTGCTGGTGGGCCCTCCTACCAGGTGAGTTGAGCCTTTTTGGAGGGCAGTGAGGGCCTCTGGTCATGAGAAGCTTCTCAGAGGGCTCTGCTGACTGAGTGGAATGGGAGGCTAGGCCAGAGCACTGCTGAGCACCTTTGCAGTGTAGGATTATGGCAACCTAACAGGCGAAGTCGGTGGTTTCAAGATAGAGGGCTCAGCTGGACACAGTGACTTATACCTGTAATCCCAGCACTTGGGGAGGAGGCGGCGAGAGGATAGCTTGAGCCCAGGAGTTTGAGACCAGCCTGGGCAACAGAGTGAGACCTTATCTCTAAAAAAATTTTTTTAAATAACTGGGTGTAGTGGCGCATGACTGTAGTCCCAGCTACTTGGGAGGCTGAGATGGGAGGATCACCTGAGCCCAGGAGGTGGAGGCTGTGGTGAGCCGTGATCATGCCACTGCACTCCAACCTGGGTGATAGAGCGAGTCCGAGTCAAAATAAACAAAAAACATAGATAGCCCTTCTGTTGAAAGGCACCATTATCTAAAGAAGGACCACATTTCCTGTCTTAACACACCCATCTCCCAAGTCAGTTGTCGGTGGTCACACAGGACCAGGGTTGGTTGACACTTGGGCTGGAGGAGGAGGAGCTCACTGGGCCCCAGGGATCCCATTATCTGTGGCTCTTGGTCTCCAGCACATGTCAGAGGGTTGACTTCAAAGCATTCAGTGCTTTGGGGAGTGAGTAACCTTGGTGATCTTCTTGATGCTGTTGCCATGCAATTCCAAATGGAGATGTTAATCAGATCAAATACCTGGGAATTGGTGGCAGGCTTTTTAAAGATGAATTTTGTTTCCATTTTTAAAAATCAAAATTGGTCTTGGTTTAAGCCTCAAAACATGGTTATCCAGAGTATTAGGCTTTGTTGATTGTTTCCAGAGACCAATTTGTATTCTGGTGTTTCTGTTTGTGGGACATGGAGTTGAGAGTGGGTTGTATATCTCTGTTCCTGGGTTAGGAAGCTTTTGGGCAGAAAGATAGGTTTTCCTTGAATTTCATTAGTGTCATTATTACTTAAACTGCCCAGACTCAGAGAATACTGTATACCCAGTGTGTTGATTGGTTGGTTTAATAACACTGTTTGTTTTTGGGTTGGAGTCCCACTCTATTGCCCAGGCTGGAGTGCAGTGGTACGCTCACGGCCACCGCAGCCTTGACCTGCTGGTTTCCAGCAATCCTTCCACCTTAGCCTTCCAAGTAGCTGGAACTACAGGCGTGTGCTACCACGCCTGGCTAATTTTTGATTTATTGTAGAGATGAGGTCTCACCAAGTTGCCCAGGCAGGTCTCGAACCCGCGGGCTCAGGCAGCCCACTCACCTCAGCCTCTCAAAGTGCTGGGATTACAGGCTGAGCCACCGAGCTTAGCTACTTTTTTATTTTTTTGAGTTGGAGTCTCTGTCACCCAGGCTGGAGGGCAGTGGCATGCTTCCGGCCACCACAGCCTCGACCTGCTGGGCTCAGGCGATCCTTCCGCCTCAGCCTTCCAAGTAGCTGGAACTACAGGCAAACACCTCCATGCCTGGTTAATTTTTTGATTTATTGTAGAGATGAGGTCTCGCCAAGTTACCTAGGCTGGTCTCGAACCCCATGGGCTCAGGCAGTTCTCTCACCTCAGCCTCCCAAAGTGCTGGGATTATAGGTGTGAGTCACCACGCCTGCTGTTGTTTTTGTAGAGACCAGGTCTTGATTTCTTGGGCTCAAGTGATCCTCCCGCCTTGGCTTCCCAAAGTGCTAGGATTACAGGCATGAGCTGCCTTGCATGGCCTTGAGTCAGCTTTTTTGATCAAACATTTCTCAGTTTATGAGTTAGGGAAACAAATAGGGGTTCAAGAATTTTTTTTTTTTTTGAGTTGCAGTCTCACTCTGTCACCCAGACTGGAGTGCAGTGGCCACGCCCAGCCACCGCAGCCTCGACCTGCTGGGCTCTGGCGATCCTTTCCCCTCAGCCTTCTGAGTAGCTGGAACTACAGGCGCGCACTACCACACCCGGCTAATTTTGATTTATTGTAGAGATGAGGTCTCGCTTGCCCAGGCGGGTCTCGAACCTGCGGGCTCAGGCAATCCACTCACCTCAGCCTCCCAAAGGCACAGGATTACAGGCTGAGCCACCGAGCCCGACTGGTTCAAGAATCTTATTGTGTGGGTTGTTGGCACTGATCTCTAGTTCGCTGGGTTGTATGAATACATAATCCCAAGTGCCAGCCTATGATTGCATGAGCAAGGGTTATACCTTGAAGGGGAGCCCTCCTGTTGTTTCGTGGTGAATTCTGCAGTGGGATCTGGGGTTGCTGGTGGCGGGGTGAGTAGACTGGAGTAGATAACTGAAACTCACTAGACAAAGACTCTACCTTTGAGGGTCAAGTTTTTCTATACTTCCGACTTTTCTCTTTTCCTTCCAGATGGCCTTGGTGGTATTGGCATGGGATTAGGACCAGGAGGGCAACCTATTGATGCCAATCACCTGAATAAAGGCATTGGAATGGGAAACATAGGGCCAGCAGGTGAGAATTACTGTGCATTTTGCCTGGGGGCTTCTGGGGAAGTTAACATTATTAAAGTTAATTATTGGGATAATTGGACCTTTAGTAGTTGAAATGGAATAAAGATTTAACTGGGATAAAATTCCCTCCTTATTTATCTCAGCTTCATTTGATAAATGCGGTATTTTGTATTTTTATTGGATTGAATCATTTTTTTAGGAAAAAAATCATTAACGTCTTTCATTTTATCCTCACAACATCCTGAGCTGTGATGATCATGCCATTTGATAAAAGGAGGCAACCCAGAGAGTTGGTCTTGCTCAAGGTCACACTGTCAGTTAGTGACAGAGACTGCCTGACCTTGGGACCACGGCACTGCTGGGGTGCCTAGAGAAGAATGTTACCCAGACCCCCTTAGGCTCTCACCTGGTTTTGGCACAACTCCTTCTAGAGGCTGGGTCATTAGTAGATGCAGAAAGGTGGGGAGGGCCTCTCTGCATGGCAGCGGAATTGTCCCAGGTCACCGGGAAAATGGTGGACAATGTTGTCTTTGTTTAAGAAGACAAGGAATAGCTAATGCATGAAAACTTTGACTTTGCTGTTTAGCATTTTCATTTCCGTATAATGAGATATTTCTGCACTATGAAGGAATGTTTCATTTTTATGACCTCAGACTTCGGTCTTTTTTGGAATTTTCTAAAATCGCCATATGGGTATTTCTACCCTACCACTTTCGGTGTTGCATATCCCTGTCTCTCTTCCAGAGTCAATTTAGGCTGCCCTCAAAGGTTCTGGGTCACAACCTCCAATGGCTTGGTCAAATCAGACACCCAAAAAGAAAGGCTGAGGGTGGGGAGGAAGCCTCAGTGTTTTATGGAACTTTTTATTTTGAGAATTTTACCCTTAACAGGAATTTTTTAAACATCCACTTATGTTCCCTAAAAAAAGTTTTCTACAAAGTGAACATTCCATAGACTGTGTCTGATAACTATATTTCATGTTTAGTGCTATCTGACTTGTTCATTTAATAAAACTTCTGTAGACCCCTCGGAATTTTATCAGAATTTTAAGCCACATGGTGATTATTTTTGTTAAAAACTTAAATAGTTTTCTTGGAACATAATATTTTGACATTTGAAATGGTAGGGCCTTTTTTTTTTCCCTTGACAATGAAAATATATTTGTTATCAGGGATTGTTCTTGTTCATTTGCTGATTTGGAATTTCTTATGCTTTTAAAGTTCAAATGTTATGTACTGCTTTGATATAATTTTAGTTTGCATTGACTTTTTCTTTTTAAGGAATGGGAATGGAAGGCATAGGATTTGGAATAAATAAAATGGGAGGTAAGAAATTTCAAATGAAGTACAAATATAATTACTTTTAGGTATAGTTTTCTTTCCTTTTTCTCTTTTCTTTCTTGTCTTTTGAGTCCTGCATGAAATTCTCACCATGATTTGCAAAAAGTTGTGTCCGGAAATTATTTTTCTTACCTGTTTTCCATCCTTCCAGTGGGTGTCTTGGCTTTTGGTTCTGGCTTTCTCACTAACTAGTTCTGTGACCTTGGGCAAATCACTCTCTCTCTCTGGACCTCTTTTTACTTGTCCATTCCTTGAGAGGGTTAGATCAGATCACCTTTTTGCAGATTGTGATTTTTAAACAATGGCACCTTCATTTTTTGTTTTTCAAAAGCCCTTAAACTTGGTAAGTAAGTTCTTAGCAAAAGATGCCCAAGGTGAAACATGTGAAAACATTTTTCTTTCCTCAGTCAGTCTCAGCAGTCTTGCTGGGATGTACTGAAATGTGACCCTCTCTTGCAGGCATGGAGGGACCCTTTGGTGGTGGTATGGAAAACATGGGTCGATTTGGATCTGGGATGAACATGGGCAGGATAAACGGTAAGAATCCTGTTTTTTCTGCTTCGTCCTGCCCTTTGCTGGCTGTTGGCTCGCAGGTAGCCTTTAGACTGCAGACCACCTTTAGTACATGATTTCTCACTTCTGCTTTTCTCCCAAATCAAATATTTTACGTTACCTTAAATATTTAAAAAACTAGCCTTAATAGTTGACTTAATTCTCTTGGTCACTGAACTCTTGAGATGTCCTATGTTCTGAATCTCCCCAGTAACTGCTCAATAAAGTTACAAAGTTTTCTTATCACCTCAATCATTAAAAAAACATGCACAGCCGGGCTCGGTGGCTCAGCCTGTAATCCCAGCACTTTGAGAGGCTGAGTGAGTGGGTTGCTTGAGCCCACGGGTTCGAGACCTGCCTAGGCAACTTGGCGAGACCTCATCTCTACAATAAATAAAAAATTAGCTGGGCGTGGTAGTGCACGCCTGTAGTTCCGGCTGCTTGGAAGGCTGAGACGGAAGGATTGCCGGAGTCCAGCAGGTCGAGGCTGCGGTGGCTGGGAGCGGCCAATGCACTCCAGTCTGGGTGACAGAGTGAGATTCCAACTCAAAAAAAAAAAATGCACATTTTGTAGTTATGTTTTGCACACTTAAAACTGGTCTCCAAGTGTAAGAGAGTCTTTGGAGTGTTCAGTCAAGTCTGTGTCTCTCTAGATGTGCTAGATTGGGTAGTTCTTGATGTGCTGCCCCAGCTTTCAAGTGTTGACAGAGGCATTAATAAGAGCCATAGGCGCCTCTATTTTTATTTTTGTTTTTTGAGTCTGGGTGTCACTCTGTTACCTAGGCTGGAGTGCAGTGGCACAAAGGTCACTGCAGCTTTGACCTCCTGGGCTCAGGCAGTCCTTCCACCTCAGCCTCTGAAGTAGCTGGGACTATAGGAGCACATCACTACACCCAGCTTGCTTGCTTATTTATTTATTTATTTATTTATTTATTTTTGTCGAGATGCGGTCTCACTCTGTTGCCTAGGCTTATCTTGAACTCCTGGGCTTAAGCAGTCCTCCTTCAGGATCCCAAAGTGCTGGGATTACAGGTGTGAGCCACCACACCGACCAACACAGACTCCCTTAATTTAGCATTTACATAGTGAAAACTCTGGTTTATATCATCTAAGTTCTACAACTTTCCTAACCTCTTAACAGATATATAATGATGATGTTAATTGCCATAATAACAATGTTATTTCATTTAGTCCTTGTGAGAACCACATGATGTTGTAGGTACTGTTATACCTATTACTTCGGAAACTGAGGCGCAGCAAGTGACTTGCCTAAGGTCACGTGACTGGTAAATGGTAGTAGTGCCTGGATGTGACCCAGGCCATCTGGCTCCAGAGCCTAGCCCTTTGTCCTGTGCGATCCTGCCTTTTAGAATTGCCTCCAGCACAGCGTTCACCCTGGGGCACCAGAGGGGCTATAGTGTGTGCATGAGAAACCGGAAGTCTTTCCTTTTGAAATCCTGTGTGTGGGGCTTGACTCTTTGATCACCCACCTTCAGGAAAACTGCTGCTTTATACACAGAGACTTTCCTGGAATGGGAAGTCATTCATGATTTGGGTTTAAATGTTTCTTTGCTGGTCTGCAGTAACATATGATATGAAAATCAGGCAGAGCAAGCAAGAACCTTACAAGGGTGAACATTAACTGTCAAGCTTGAAAGGAGCAGTCCCTGATGAACAGACAGCGTTTTTTTCCAGAACACAAGGAGCAGGGTTAGGATGTTTGTTGCCTTTTTCTTGGGTGTTATGTTCTAGAAGGTGGTAAAAAGATGTAGGGAGGTCATCAACATTAATAACGGAGACACAATGGTCTGTGTTTCCAGTGTGTGTCCAGGCTTCTCTGTAGTTTGTGTGTGCATGGAATTTTGAGAACTCTGTCTTGATAAAATGTTACTCAAAACAGATTAGTCATTAGAAAGGAAATTTGGGTGTTACTGTGAGGATCGGAGTGGTGCAATTTAGAAGTAGATGAAAGCTGGGACAGGCAGGCCTAAGAGTTATGCTGAGCCACGTGATAAAGTCCTTGGTAAACTGGCAGGTGTAATCAACAGTCAAGATTCTAAGCCTGGTGACAGAAAGTTCAAAGTGTGATTCTCTTTGAGGTTGTGTTCCTAGGCTGTGTTCTTAGAGACATTCAGAGTCCTTTACCCATCCTCTGCAGTAGAGAGCAGGGACTTCCTCACACTTGATTAATGTTCTGAGGTTTGGGCAAAAGGAACTCCAGAGCCCCCTCGGGTGCTAGATCCAAGGAAAGTTTAAATTGTATTGGAAAAAGAATTAATAAAGATGTTTTGGATTTCATTTAAATGTTAAGTTAATGGCCGGGCTCAGTGGCTCAGCCTGTAATCCCACGCCTTTGGGAGGCTGAGGTGAGTGGATTGCCTGAGCACACGGGTTCGAGACCCTCCTGGGCAGCGAGACCTCATCACTACAATAAATCAAAAAATCAACCCGGCGTGGTAGCGCATGCCTGTAATTCCGGCTACTTGGAAGGCTGAGGCGGAAGGATCTCTGGAGCCCAGCAGGTCGAGGCTGCGGTGGCTGGAAGCGGCCACTGCACTCCAGTCTGGGCGACAGAGTGAGACTCCAACTCAAAAATATATATATATAGTTAAATTAATGAATACAATGTATTCATTGTGGTCACAGATGCTGACGTTAGACTGATAATAAATCAGATTCTCAGGGCCCATCTGTCAGTATAGATCTGCTCTTGATAGAGTAGCTATACAGATTTTAAATCAAAAGATTGTTAAAGTCAGAGATGGGTTTGAGGCAATATTTGATATTGAAAATTCTCTCCTTTTTACATTTGGAGTTTGCGCCATGTTCCCCAGACTCTGGAGGCCCTGTTTATAGTTGGGAGGATGAGTTCTGAGGCTTTTGCCAGCATGTTAATCCCTGCATGCGGCTCTCCCGTCTGAAGAGTGGAGGTGCCACCGTCTTCACAGGCTTACGGGAGATTAAGGGAGCAGCAAAGCTGTTTCTGGACTGTGTTTACCTTCCCTAGGAGCAGAGGGAGTGCCCCCTTCTCACCACCCTGAGACTTCCACGAGTCAGATGCATTTCCAGCAAACTCATGGGCTTCTCAAGCTCTCGTGGCCAGAGTCCATGTTAGTTCCTAGTGTTTGCCTGCCCCACATCTCTAACCGAGTTGCTCACTTTCACTGAATGGGTAAACTCTGGCTGCATGTAAACATTCTTATAGTTGTATACCAGAAGGTATCTGTTAACTATTTGGCCTGATATTTCTTTTTTATTTTTTACTATCCATCAAGAAGGACTGACATACAATTTCTGTCACCCAGGTTGGAGTGCAGTGGCACGCTCACGGCGACCGCAGCCTCGACCTGCTGGCTTCAGATGATCCTTCCACCTCAGCCTTCATGTAACTAGAACTACAGGCACGCGGCTACCACACCTGGCTAATTTTTGATTTATTGTAGAGATGCGTTCTCGCCAAGTTGCCTGGGGTGGTCTTGAACCCGTGGGCTCAGGCAGTCTACTCACCTCGGCCTCCCAAAGTGCTGGGATTACGGGCTGAACCACCGAGCCTGGCCAGGCCTGATATTTCTAAGGAGTGAAGTTAATAGAACTACATTGTTCAAGGACCTTGCGGGATGGGAGAGAGGCAACATGTGATGCACATTTAAGTCTTACTGAGCTGGATGTACAGGAAAGAAATAACTGGGGATAGGAGTCATGAAAGGCTTTCTTAACAGGCAATTGTTGTGGTGGGCCTTTCCCCACAGAAGCTAAGAGCTTGGTTTTTATTTTATTTCTTATTTTTGAGTCACTCTTGCCCGGACTGGAGTGAAGTGCCATGCTAATGGCTCACCACAGCCTCCAGCTTCTGGGCTCAAGCTATCCTGCATCGGCTTCCTGAATAGCTGGGACTACAGACACCCATAACCATGCCCAGCTAATTTTTTGGGTTTTTTTGTGGTAGAGGTGAGGTCTTGCTCTGTTGTTCAGGCTGGCCTTAAACTCCTGGTCTCAAGCAGTTGTCCTGCTTCAGCTTCCCAAAGTGCTAGGGTTACAGATATGAGCCACCGTGCCTGGCTGAGCTTTGTTTTCCAAAGACATCATAAAAAATGGTAAAGTTGGCCAGACTCGGTGGCTCAGCTTGTAATCCCAGCACTTTGGGAGGCCGAGGTGAATGGACTGCCTGAGCCCACGGGTTCAAGACCATCCCAGGCAACTTGGTGAGACCTTGTCTCTACAATAAATCAAAAATTAGCCGGGCATGATAGTGCTCGCCTGTGGTTCTGGCTGCTTGGAGGGCTGAGGCGGAGGGATGGCTGAAGCCCAGCAGGTTGATGCTGGGGTGGATGTGAGCGTGCCACTGCACTCCAGCCTGGGCGACGGAGTGAGACTCCAACTCAAAAAAAAAAAGTTTAAAAAAAAAGTGATACAGTTGTTCCCAAATCCCATCATACAGATGAAGCCACTCCAAGCCACTCCAGTTGTCGGTGGAGAATCCTTCACACACAGACATGCTTCTCTGGGTACACTTCTGCATTAGAGCTTGGGGTTTTGCATTAGGTTTAGGTTCCGGCCTTGAGTGCACCCTCTCTACCAGGCTTGTGGCCTTGGTCAGGTTACTACATGATCTGAGCCTCCATTTCTTTGTAGAGGCGCAGTGGTGGTGGAGGGTAACAGGTGTGTGGAGTGGTTTGTGAGTTGTCAGTGAAGTCACATACACATGGCTTTTGGTGCAGGTCAAGTGTTGATAACCTGCTAGGTGGGACCTGCTTTTCATGGCCTGTCTTTGGTTTAACATGCACTGAAGGTGACCTGCCCATTGGTGTACCCATTGTGTGACTATAGTAGAAATTGTAAATTAGTCCTTCTTGATGGACAGAAGGTAGGTAGAATGTTTTCAGAGATTCACTTGCAGCGACTTTCCTTGTTAAGAAATCAGGAATAGCCGGGTTCGGTGGCTCAGCCTGTAATCCTGCGCCTTGGGAGGCTGAGGTGAGAGGATTGCCTGAGCCCGTGGGTTCGAGACCCGCCTGGGCAACTTGGCGAGACCGCATCTCTACAATAAAATAAAAAAACCAGCCGGGCATGGTAGCGCGTGCCTGTAATTCCAGCTACTCGGAAGGCTGAGGCGGAAGGATTGCCAGACCCCAGCAGGTTGAGGCTGTGGTGGCCGGGAGCAGCTACTGCACTCCAGTCTGGGTGACAGAGTGAGACTCCAACTCAAAAAAAAAAAAAAAAAAAGAGAGATCAGGAAAAAGGAGTGGTTTCTTAGAGAAGAATTAAACATGCTGACTTGGTGGTGGCTGTAGTTTTGTTTCTCATGTCTGTGGCAGTGGTATTCCTGAAAAAGCCTTGGGTAGTTTTTTCCCACAGAGATGGACCATGGCATGGGGTGGAGGTTTTGACGGAGACTTTGCCAGAAATGAGATGGAAATGTCTTTGGAGAGCTCTGGAGGCTTTGGCGAGCTCCTTGGCAGAGAGAGGAGTAAGAAGGCCCCAGGGCCACATGTGAGTGGGTTTTTTGGTTCCTGGAGTACAGGCTTTCTTGATGCTTGCCTGATACTGACCCCAGTGTTGGGGTTCCTTCCTAGGCAAAGTCTGGAAATGGCTTCTTTTTAAAAATTGGCATGCAACTCTTATAGGCTGTGGAGGTGAAAATGGCTGCATTTACCTGTCCCTGCTGATCTTCCAGCCCAAGTTGTTTTCAAAGCCCTGTTTGATCTCCTTGCTCCAGGGCTCTGTGATGTGAAGTTAAGTTGACAGGATGGAGTCCTTGCCTGCTCTTGCCTCTGAAAGAGATCTGGATGGATTGGGAGGTTTTCTAACACTTGAGCACGTGGACCTGTCTAGATGCAGAGGAATTCTCTTTTCAATTTTGGTTAGATGACACAGCAGTTTCTTCTTGACTCTTCCATGGATGTCATATTTCTGTATTGAGATGTTTCTGAGACTGTCTGCTTAATTCTCTGTCATTAGTATGGAGTGAGGAGATTGGCCTTTCTTGGGCCCTAAAGTTGCTTCACTTGAAGGCAGTTTGCTTCTCATCCTGTGTAGATTCGAGGCTACTTGGTAACCTCCTCAGAGAGCCTCTGTACTCCAGCCGTGGCTTCATGGAGGCCTAGGGGTGGGGAGAGTGAAGATTTTAAGCTGCTGATGTCCAGTTTCTTTTTTGCTGTGTTCTTAGGATGTATGAAAGCCCTAGATTTGTCCTTCGGCTCATCAGTGGAGCAGCATTCATAGGCCCCCTGCATCTCTGTGTCCTTTCTGAGGATCAGGGACTACTGGAATCTGTTTCCCACAGAGTGGTCTGTTTGGCAGAGCCTTTTCTCTTTCTTCCTGACCGTAGTTGGGTAACTTGCATGACTTTCTTGCATCTTACAGGCTGCTAGGGAAGACTTACTTTGTTCTAGACCTACTTGCTGTGACTGCCTGTGGCTTGCTTTATTGGTTCTAAGGCTTTAGTGTTTGGGGTATGAGTTCATATCTGTCTGTGACTAGGTTGGTTAGAAGCTTCCTGCTGCCATGACTGGCTTCATTTTGTATCTTGGAATGGTGTGGGGGTGTTGTTTTTTGTTTTGTTTTTTGAGTTGGAGTCACATTCTGTTGCTTAGGCTGGAGTGTAGTGGCACACTCACAACCACCGCAGCCTCGACCTGCTGGGCTCAGGTAATCCTTCTGCTTCAGCCTTCCAAGTAGCTGGAACCACAGGCATGCGCCACCATGCTCAGCTAATTTTTTGATTTATTGTAGGGACAAGGACTTGCCCTGTTGCTCAGGCTGGTCTCAAACCTGTGGACTCAGTTCTTTCACCTCTGCCTCTCAATGTGCTGGGATTACAGATGTGAGCTTCTGCACCTGACTCAGTTATTTTTTAAAATAATTGAAAACTTATTGTCATTTGGCTGCACACACCTATTTGTGCATGCATGTGGCAGAGATAGATGGCATGTGACGTATCTCCTACGGGAGCTTTTCCTTGCTCTCAGCCTGCGACCAGTGCCTGATCCTGGTCCCTGCAGTGGTGCGCGAGGGGTAGGTGTGGGCTTCGTGCCTGTGTGGTCACTTCATGCGGCAACAGGAACCTCTTGTTTGGACCTGGATAGGAACATGGTCTGCAGGACTGGGTATCTCCTGCTGCCTTGGCGCCTTCTTTCTGATTGGCCCTGTGGAGTTTCTTTGTCCTAGAATTCCCTGCTGTCACTTGTGATCACACCCACATTAGTAAAATGATCTTTGTACCAGACAAAATAATGAAGTTGGGTTTTCGGAGTGGTTGCCTGTGCTGATTTCCCAGGTTTAATTCTTGGTTTCTTATTTTCTGCGTTGTTCATGTGAGAGCTGGATCTTGGGGTGCTGCTTTCTGCAGTGCCTCCCTGCTCAGCGCCTCTTCTCGTGTCAGGGCAGTAGTACAAACAGCTGTACTTGGTGCTTCAGGGATATGAACAGTCTGTGATCCTTGATCTTGAAGGACATGGTGCAGCTGAGGACACAATACGCGAAGTGGCCTGGTGAGGAAGCGAGTGGAGACGCTCTCTGCTCAGAACACTGGAGCTACAGGAGGAGGAGCTGTGGGGCGGGGGGCGGTTAGGGCAGGCTTGGCATAGGCGGTGGGTGTGCTGCCAGTAGAGCGGCCGCCAGTGTCAAGTGCAGAGACTCGAGGTACCTGGGCACGACAAGAATCTGGCTTTCTTGTCCCATCAGAGCGTATTGGTTGACAACTTTTGCAGGGAGCAGCTTGATCTAAGCACTGTTTCAGGAAAACCAGCTAGCTCAGGTGTACCTAGCAGGATCTGATCTCAGACAAAACAGAAGAATGACGTCTGTACTTGGCTGTGGACTGGAGTCTGTGGCTTCCTGGTGTACTTTCCTGCCTCTTCCTTTCCTGGAGGGCTGAAACAGCTGTGGGGCAGGTTTTCATCACTCAGTGGTTATGGTCATAATAGGAATGTGCTTGGGGCCAGTGTTCAAGTTGCTGAGTATATACCCTAGGACCAGAGAAGGTGGTAGGTACAGAAGACTTCTACTTAACAAAATTTGGACCAGAAACTCGAGAAGGTAGCACTAGGGATAGCTCTGGATAAACTCTGAGAGAGGGAGGAGCTGTGGGCGAGTGAGCAGCAGGGTTGTCTGTTGGAGACAGTTGAGCATGTGCGCGTATGTGAGAGGGCTTGTTTATTGTCCTGAAGCTTTGTCTGTCACCTACCCAACCAACCCCAACTCATTTCAGGCAGGGTTGACACGCTAGGATGGGCGGTATCGCCACCTGAGCTCAGTCGTGATGTGTCATTCCTTGTGCTGCAATGTTGACTTGCTGTGTGATGGCAAGAGAGCTGAGTGGCTCTGGGTGACGGAATGCAGGCTTCAGGGGGAAGTCCCTGAGAGAGACCTTAATCTCTGGCTCAGGTGAGACAGGGAATCCTCAGTCTCAGGGTCTGGACCAGCTTTAGATAACTGCCACTGAGCAAGGGCTGATGGCCTTGTTCTTGCGTGACTCTGAGTTCCGATCACGTGCACACGGCTCCTAGCTCTGCCGGGCGCATTCGCAGGTGACCCCACAGACTGGGCCTCAGACTCTGGAGCTACATGGGTCCCGGCATCGTGACTCACCAAGGACTCCTAGTTTCCTGTAAAATGATCTTGTCTCTGTGTGTGTGTTTCTCAAACCCCTTCCCCTTTCCCTCGTTTTTATTAGTAGTCTTTTTACTCTGGAATCTGTAATGAGCACATTTCTATTGCCATAGAGAAATTTGGCTAATTTTTTTTTCTTCCTGATTTCCTTAGAAATCCTAAGTAATGCACTGAAGAGAGGAGAGATCATTGCAAAGCAGGGAGGAGGTAGGAAACGCTTAGTTTGATGTTTTGCTTCTTAGAAGAGGCTGTTACTGCCGGGGAGCAGAGAGCATAGTGGTGAAAACTGTGAAAATCGCGGCTCTGACACAGACTGCCGGGTGGGACCAGCTCTGCCTCTTCCTAGCTGTGTGACATTTGGCAAGGCACTGAACCTCTCTGTTTCTCATACTGCTCATTTGTGAGATGGGGATGTAATAGTACCTACCTCAGGGTTGTGGTGAAGAGTAAATGGGCTGATGTATATGAAAGAGTACTTCAGAAGTGCTGGTAACTGTCACCTGTTGTCATTATTATAATACCTGTGGAATTTTGGGGGCTGTATTTCCATACTCTGTATATTCATATTTTCTCCTTGTACCAGATCGTAGGGCTGAACGTACTCCACCTAGTATGTAACATGCTACTAAAACATACACATGGACTCAGTTCCAAGACTAGGAAGAAGTTCCATGTGATCTGAAGTCCCACGCCCAGTGATGAAGGCTGTACACATTGTGGTCCATATTCTTCCATTAGTACAGCTTTTTGGGTACTTAGAACTAAGCGTGCTTTTTCACCCCGGTTTTCCTCAAGACTCTGGGTGTCTTAGCATTTTCCTGGCATCTCCCCTGGTGGAGATTTCCGTGATGGGCTGGATTAGAGCGCCACACAGACACCATTTCTTCCCGGTTCTCTGCTGCTGTTGACATTGGGAGTCACCTCGTTTCTCAGACTGTTGGGCAAGTTCCCACCCTTGTTTGGCTCCTTACCTTTTCCTGTTATAATGTGAGGAAGTCAGATAGTTTCTGAAACCTTTCTTCTCTGAAAGTCTAATTGTCTTAAAGTTGGGCTTGGTTTTTGCTACTTGATGTGCTGCTGTGCAGCTAAGGACCCAGGCACAGAGAAGTGGAATGACTCGGCCTTGGTCAGTTATAGAGGCAGTTAGAAAAACTGCTGAGTTTCTTCTTCCTGAATTTGTATTTTGGCCTGGGCTGTATGGGTCAGTCAGGGGCTGGTTCTGGGCTGGACCGCCCTCTCTCAGAGGCAGGTAGTGATGGCAAGGCCTGAAGGAGGAGCCTTGAGCTCAGCACGGAAACGTGACGGGTGGTGGCCTTGATGGTGGGTCCAGACCCTCCCTGTCCAGAGTTGCAAGCACCGCAGACAGGGGTCCCCGTGTACTGCCAGAATGACCCCAGGCCTCTTCCAGAGCCCATTCTGCAGTGCCGTTGACACTTTCCTTCCTTCCAAAGCCAGCAAATCAGACACAAGTCAGTTGGCAGTTTCCCTGACAGTAAGGTCCCCAGAAATGGCCAGCTGGGTCCCTTTGTGCACAGAGGCTCTGTGCTGGGGCTTGGGTTTGTTTTTTTTTTCTTCTACTCAATTACAGGGCTGTACCATTGCTGCTCTGTGCCCTGGACATGCTAGGGAAACGCAGCCAGACCAGCTACCGGCAGAGCATCTTGGGGGACAGTTAGGAGAGGATAGAAGTTGGGAGTGACTGAGCTGTCTCTGCATTAACTCCTGTCTTAGTCTATTACACTGGGTGACCCTCTGGGTAGGGGGTTTCCATGCCCCTCTCTCCCTGCCCCCACAAGCATTTCTGTTATCGGGAAAGCTCAGAGGTCTCAGGAGTTATTGTCCGTAGTTAAGCTTGTCACAAAGCTGATCCCCATGCAGGTGGGGTTTTCTTTTTTAAGTTTGATGATGGAAATGTCAGCCGTGGCAGAGTAGGAAGAATGATGTGAGGACTCATAGACCCACTCTCCAGCTTTAACAGTTGTCAGCATTTGGGAGTGTCTTAATGGTAAATTATTTTGGGGCTCAGTTCCTGATCTCTTCTTATGAACTGAAGTACCCAGGGCTGGCACGTATGTGCCCACACGCATGAGTCCCTGACACCCACCTGTGTTCTGTGTCTCTCTTTCAGGTGGAGGTGGAGGCAGTGTCCCTGGGATCGAGAGGATGGGCCCTGGCATTGACCGCATTGGGGGTGCCGGCATGGAGCGCATGGGCGCAGGCCTGGGCCATGGCATGGATCGCGTGGGCTCTGAGATTGAGCGCATGGGCCTGGTCATGGACCGCATGGGCTCTGTGGAGCGCATGGGCTCCGGCATCGAGCGCATGGGCCCACTGGGCCTTGACCACATGGCCTCCAGCATCGAGCGCATGGGCCAGACCATGGAGCGCATCGGCTCCGGTGTGGAGCGCATGGGCGCCGGCATGGGCTTCGGCCTAGAGCGCATGGCCGCCCCCATCGACCGCGTGGGCCAAACCATTGAGCGCATGGGCTCTGGTGTGGAGCGCATGGGCCCTGCCATTGAGCGCATGGGCCTGAGCATGGAGCGCATGGTGCCCGCAGGTATGGGAGCTGGCCTGGAGCGCATGGGCCCTGTTATGGATCGCATGGCC
This sequence comes from Cephalopachus bancanus, assembly GCA_027257055.1. Lineage (NCBI taxonomy): Eukaryota > Metazoa > Chordata > Mammalia > Primates > Tarsiidae > Cephalopachus > Cephalopachus bancanus. Next base: position 42,105 of record JAPVLO010001246.1, on the reverse strand, counting down.
ACCGGCCTGGAGCGCATGGGCGCCAACAACCTGGAGCGGATGGGCCTGGAGCGCATGGGCGCCAACAGTCTGGAGCGGATGGGCCTGGAGCGCATGGGCGCTAACAGCCTGGAGCGCATGGGCCCCGCCATGGGCCCGGCCCTGGGCGCTGGCATTGAGCGCATGGGCCTGGCCATGGGCGGTGGTGGCGGTGCCAGCTTTGACCGCGCCATTGAGATGGAGCGTGGCAACTTTGGAGGAAGCTTCGCAGGTTCCTTTGGTGGAGCTGGAGGCCATGCTCCTGGGGTGGCCAGGAAGGCCTGCCAGATATTTGTGAGAAATGTAAGTGGCTCTTCCGGCACATCTGGGCGTTACTGTGTGAGGCGAGAAGGGGGTGGGGTTGGTGGGGGAAGTCAGGTGTTGCCCTCCAAAGGGGAGCCAAGTTGTGGCGAGCACATCTGGAGCCACTGTTGGGTGCTTCTGTGGGCCACACCCCACAGGCCCTGAGCGTCTCACTCTGCATGGTGCTCTCACAGACAGGCAGAGCCCAGGGAGAGAGCTGATGACCAGGCCACTTCACAACCTTGTCCCACGTAGATTGTTTTGTTCCCTGTCAGTCCTCTCCGTCTGAGGGCAGGCAGCTTCTGTGTAATGAGAAATTCTGATGTCTCCCCCCAGAGCCAGCTGGGAGGTCTATGCTTTGGGGTCTGGTTGACTCGCACATCAGTCTTCCTCTTTTTTCCCCTCAGCTTCCGTTCGATTTTACATGGAAGATGCTGAAGGACAAGTTCAACGAATGTGGTGAGTGTCGGAGGAAGGCGTTCTGAGTGCTTCTGTGTGTCCTGTCCTGTTGGTGGTGCTGCTGAGTCATCAGCGAAGCTTCCCTTCTCGCCTTGGATCCCCTCCTGGTGGCTCCAGAGACTAATGGGCCTTGCCGTTTTGCTGCCTGTGCAGATACGCAAGCAGGTTGTTGAGTGTCCTGTCATTTGTCCAGTGGGCTTTTCATCTGTGTCCTTGTTTTCACTCCTAGCTTGCCTTTTTCCTTCCTTTTTGGAGTCTTTGAAAGGCGATAGTATTGTTTCCCCCATTTCACAAGTGAATCAGGCACAGTCACCTGCTAGGTAAATACACCTCAGACAGGTTGCTTTCCCTTACTGCACAGCTGACTCAGTGCCTCAGAACTCTCCCTGGCTCCGCAGGTGCCACAGGGTTGCTCTGCGGCGTCTGGGCACACAGCAGCTTGTCTGTGGGTGAGGCTGGAGTCTGGTGGTGGCTTCCTGGCACACCAGCCCACCCTTCTGGAAGACCCCTCTGTGGCCGAAGGGAAGGGAAGTTGTCTTTCCCTGCCCTCCAGGGTAACCCCCACCACTCTCCCCACCACCCTGTCGGTGTGGACCCTGAGCGAGGGGGCTGGGTGGCCACAGCCTCAGGGCTTCCTCAGTGTTCTCTCACTTCCTGTTTCAGCAGTGGCTCCAGTTTCACCATTGCCACTCCTCTGGTTCTGCTGGGCACGCTGTTGCGTCACAGCTGCCTTCTCATCCCGTTTTTGCCCTCCCCACTCCTCAGCTGGCACACGTAGCTAGATGTTCCTGAGTCAGATGGGATCATCTGCTTGCCTTGCCTCTAAATGCTCCACGGGGCCCTCTGCCTACGAGAGAATGTCCACACTCTGAAACTCTCCAGGGTTTGGTCCCATCCTCCTCCTCCATCTCCTTCCTGTCCCTGTACCTGAGCTACAGAGGCTGCACCTCCCCTGAAACATTCTGGCATGAGCTATCACCAGCAAGCCTACCTTCTGGGGAATTTCCCTTGAGCTCTTCAGGGCTTTCCCCTCAGGGAAGCCCCGTCCCCTGTGTTGGCCCTTCTAGGCAGAGGGAGTGCCTCTGGCATTGTGGGCCCCTGGCACTGGCTGCCCTGTGGTGTCCTGGACACTTGGAGCAGAACCCTGGTTCCTAGAGCTCTTACCTGTAGACCTGATGTCTTTCCATGGTGTTGACACATACCTGGATGTTTAACGGGTACTTGAACCAGTAAGTGTAACCCACTTGCTAATTATTACCTGGCTTACATTTAGACAGTACAGACACATCACATGGATTGGTAATGGCCTTGTAACCAGGGCTGGCGGTGCATCGAAAATGAAGCCTCTAAAATTTGTCTATAAAGTTGGCTTTACACAGACCCTTCTTGTTTGAACTTGCAAGAGCACCTAGGCCTGCCTTTCAGTCCACCTGGAAGGCTTTTCATGAAGTGCCTTAGACTGTTGTCCTGCTAGCAGGAGAATGGCAATGTGGCTGGGCCTGCAGCTGTTCCCACCATTCTGTTCTGGGCATTTGTGCTCCAGGCATGAGGGTCTCTTTTGGACTCTGTCCCCCGAAATCCAACAGGTGATCTGGGCTGAGTGGAACCGGACAGGCTGAGCTCTGGTTTTGCCTGATGAGTGTGGTTTCTTGTTCCCTCCCTGTGCCAGGCCACGTGCTGTATGCCGACATCAAGATGGAGAACGGGAAGTCCAAGGGGTGTGGTGTGGTGAAGTTTGAGTCGCCAGAGGTGGCTGAGCGAGCCTGCCGGATGATGAATGGCATGAAGCTGAGTGGCCGGGAGATTGATGTTCGAATCGATAGAAATGCTTAAGCAGTTGCCTTTTTTAAACATCGATACCAGACCTCTGAATTTGTATTTTTTCTTGTTAACCATTTTAATTTGTTGGCTGGATGTATAAAGATGTTTAAAAAATTCAGTTGCTTTTTGGGGTAATTTGAATTACTTTTTTAATGACTGGGATTCCATTTGACTGTTTGCATTGAGATTGCAATGTGCGCAATTTTTTTTGTAGTTGTGGCATCTTGTTGACATCGAATATGACTTTGATAATAAATACCAGTTCCTGAAAGTGGCTTGCTTGTGCGTGTGTTGGGGCGACCACCCAAGGTTTGTAGAGCTGGAGCCACTCAGGCCTCCAACCTCCCTCAGCAGCATCCACCAGGGGTCTTATCCCTGTCTTGCTTGTCTGGGGGCCCAGGTGGGAAAACTGCCCTACGGAAGCACCCTCTGAGTGGTCTTGGATTCCCCCAGTGCTGACATTGGAGTGTTTGGCTGTTGGGAGCTCTCCTGAGAGCCGTGCTGTTTCCCTCTTGTGGGGCACAGCCCCCGTGCCAGGCGCCTTTCCGGGGTTATTTTCTTGCTAATACAGATCAAGCAGTGTACCAGCTTCCTGGTGTGTTAGTCCTGTAGGTGTTCAGACGAATTTGTTACTTAGGCTCTTTCAGAGTCATGGTGTCCCCCTCACCCCAGTGCTCTCATAGATCCCCTTGGGCTAGACGGCTGTGCAGCCTGCGGGAGCCTGGCTCCTGCTAGTCGTCCTGGATGTGAAGGGTCATGGTGCGGCGGGCCCTGCAGCCACTGACCAGGGAGAGTCTGGTCACCTGAGTCCCACCTGGCTTGCCAGCTGCTTCTGGCCTCGGTGTCCTGCCTCACTTTATCCCTGAGGGGTGAGAACATGGCGGGGCAGTGACCTCACAGACACGCCCCTTGGATTTCATCAGGGGTTCCTGTAACTTTGCTCCACTGTGTGTGCCAATCAGCAGGGAAAGAAAAGACAGGAGGCAGGGATCGTTTTGCAGAGGGGCTTTATGTGGCCAGGCAGGAGCCCGGGCAGTTCCAGGACTCAGCTGCGCTGGGATCCAGGACTCCTGAGCTAGTGTGTTCTGGGCTGATGGGCAGGCCTGGGCCCCTCAGCTGCGGGCCTTACCGTCCCCAGGGGAGTGGTTCACTCTCCAGAGGATCTGCCAAGGAAGCGGGACCACCGTTCACCCCTCCCCAGGAGCGCCATAGCCAGCAGCCCCCCAGGGAGTCCCCGTGGTCCCTCCAGCCACCATGTCTACGTACCCCAGAAGCCCACGTCGTCATACACCTCCGTCTCCCTGGCAGAGAAAACAGTGTGTCAGCAGGGGCGCCCTGGCCGGTTAGGCTCCACCCGCTGCCCCCGTGGTCAGGCCGGCACTCACAGGGGCAGCAGAGCGATTCTGGGCACATAGCCATCTGTGGAGAGAGCAGGCACGGTGGGTCCTTGGCCCGGGCTCAGCGGCCTCCCGGGCTGTGGGCCGGTCACTCACACTTGCCCTTGGGGTCCCGGCACAGCATCTCCTCCTTGCTGGTGAACTCGATCACCTCCAGGATCTCACCGCGCCGGATGCCCAGGTGCTTACCGCCCCCACGGCGCGTCTTGGCGTTGGGATCGATCATCATCTTTGTGTGAACCACGATCTCCCCTTCGAACTGGGGGTGGGATGGTAGGGCTTTTCCCGTGCTCTCACCCTGGGCACCACTCCTTTTGAAAGGTGGGATCTGGGGGGCCCTGGACCCAACCTTCCCAGGACTCCACACCTTGAACTTCTTCCGGAACTCTCTCTCGGCTTTCTCTGCCTTCCTCATCTGCTTCAGCAGCTTGGGGTCTGTGGGCAGCGGCTGCTGTGGCGTGGGGGCCTTCTCCTTGCTGGCCCCGCCCAAGGAATTGGGGTGCTTGTGAGCAAGATGTGCTCCTCTTGGGTCCCAGAGTTCTCCCAGCCCCCTACCCCGCCTCCTCTGTCCCAGGGCACCTGAGCTCAGGGTCTTGTGGTGGCCTCTTAGCGTCTTGCTGAGTTGAGGGCGCTTGATCTGGGGAGCAGTCAGCACGTAAGAGTCAGGGCAGCTTGATCTTGAGTGAGCCCTCCCTGTGTCAGTTCTCAGACCCTCCCCGAATCTAGCCAGATCCTCCAACCCTCAGCCTGCCCACCTTCTCCCCCAGGCCTTTCTGGGAGGTTCTCAGCTCCTGCCACATACTAGGCCTAATGGAACTGCATGACCACGGTCACTCCCCCACAGCCCTCACAGCCCCCTCTTATTCATGCTAGTAGGTGATACTGCCATTCCCAACTTGCCCGCCAGGAAATAGAGGCTCAGAGAGGTCAAGAAAACTTCCCAAGGTCACCCGGCTGGAAAGTATAGAGCCAGGATTTAGTTATAGGCCATTTTACTTATGCCTCCTAGAACAGGTTGGGTTCTGGGGACTGAAATGAGATTGAGGTGAAAAAAATAAGGCAGGGGAGGATGGAGATTGGCCAACAGGTACAAAGTTACAATGAGGAGGAATAAGCTCATTACACAGTTGGTGGTTGGCAGTTCACAGGAAAACACTGGACGTCACAGAATAGCTAGAAGAGAGGCTGGTAAATGTTCTCACCACAGGGAAGTTATAAAAGCATGTCAGCAGTGCTGATCAGATCATTATACAACATGGACATGTGTCAGAACATCAAGATTCCCTCATCAATGTCAATTACAATGTGTCAATTTAAAAAATAATTTTAAAAAGGAAAAACAAGGCAGAGGAGAGCATCCTGAGGACAACTAAAAGAGCTTCCGGGCTGGGGCTCTTGGACTGATGACTGGCCTGAGGGGTCTCCCAAAATGAGAACCCATTCATGCCACTTCCTGGCCAATATCCAGGCTTCCAGGTTTGAGCCCTGCTGGCCAGGGCTTTGGCGTCCAGCGGGAGTTTCGGGAGCCCAGGTGAGTGAAGGATCCTGAACTGAATCCCCAGCTTGTCCCCTCTGCATGACTACAAGCGTCCCTGTGGGCATGTAAGGCCAGGAGGTCTCCTCTAAGCAGCCTGGGGGGTAGAGGGGCACTTGGATCGAACCTGCCATACGCCACTGCCCACCCAGCACACCCAGTCTCCCAACAGCTTCTGCCTCTCAAAGGCTGCCCAGGCCGTGGATGGTCACTCAGGAACAAACTTGACTTACAATCCCACAACAGCAGATAGCACCTCCCTGGGCTCTGCATGCTGGGTGACCTTGAACAGGCCCATTTCAGTCTGCCTTGCCCTGTGTGGCCCTCTCAGATCATGGGAGATGCTGGCCCCTGCCCCCCCTCCAGAGGGACACCCCTGCCCCCACCCCACCGCTGTCCAGGAACCTCGAGTGGGACGGCCACTCCCCCAGCAAGGCAGAGTGGGAGGGAGTCGCTGGAGCCCTCGTCCTGCCCTGCCAGCGGGAGCCCACCCACAAAGGAAAGGTGCAAGCTGTCTTTGAGATGCCACCAACAGGGGCCCACCCAGGCCCGCGAGAGAGGAGGCATCAGGGAGGTGCAGCATTGATTGGCTTCTTGGAGAATGGCCAGAAACAGGGGAAGGTTGGCCTGGTGAAGGGAGGGGCAGTGAGTTGAGGGTCCAGGGCCCCTCCACCCCTCAGAAGCGGGGCAGGGCTGCTGGTAGTGGCTGGAGTTGGGCAGTGGCCAGTCTGGGCAGTGCTCTTGCCAACTCCCTCCCAGCCATCCTCACCCCCAAGATACAGGACCCACCCCCGCCCAGCCCTGGAGACGGAAGGAGGGCCTGCCAGGAAGCTGTGTGCCAACAGACGTGTGTTGCAAGTGGCTCCCGGAGAAAGCCCCGGAGAAACTGAAGGGGCCCAGGAAGGAGCAACAGCCCCACCTCCCCCAGACCAGAAGGCAGCTAGCTAGGCTCTGGACCAGGATCCTGGAGCGGGGGAGGCAGCGGCCTCGGAGGCAAGACTTAGGGGCCCAGGTTCCCCTGCAGGGAATTTCACAGGTCCAGCTCTGTCCTGGCTGTGGGAGCTGAGCCAGACACTGCCCAGGGCCTTTGAAATCCACATCTGCAGAATGGATACGCCATTGCCTGGCAAGGGTGGCAGTGGGGAGCACGGGTTCAGGGACACGCAGGTGAGGTGCTTGCATGGAAGCTGTATTTTCACAAGGGCAGGCCTGTGGCTTCCCCCTGCCCTCCGGGAATACTGACTTAAAAGACCAGAAGGGTCCTTTGGAACCCCAGGGCACACAGCATCCTGGAAGGCAGGGCTGCCCAGGCCCCAGCCCCGCCTCACCACTGTCACGCCAACCTCCTGCCCACACCTCCCTCCTGAGCTGCAGGCCACGTCCTGACTGGACACCCCCTCGGCTACATTGAATACAACATCTAAATTAATGGAACTTGACATCATGTCCCCAGCCCAGTGGTGGCTCCACTGCACCTGTGCTGGGCTCAAGACTTGGGACTCTGGCCAGGCGCGGTGGTTCACACCTGTAATCCCAGCACTTTGGGAGGCAGAGGTGAGAGGATTACCTGAGCCCAGCGTGAGACCTCATCTCTACCATAAAAAAATTGTCTGGATGCGATGGCTCACGCCCATAATCCCAGCACTTAGGGAGGCTGAGGTGAGAGGATTGCCGGAGCTCATGGGTTTGAGACCAGCCTGGGCAACTTGGCGAGACCTCATCTCCACAATAAATAAAAAAATTAGACGGGCGTGGTGATGCATGCCTATAGTTCCAGCTACTTAGAGGCTGAGGCAGAAGGATTGCCTGAGCCCAGCAGGTTGAGGCTGTGGTGGCTGTGAGCATGCCACTGCCCTCCAACCTGGGCGATAGTGAGACTCCAACTCACAAAACAAAAATTAGCCGGGCATGGTGGCACATGCCTGTAGTTCCAGCTACTTGGGAGGCTGAGGCTGAAGGATCACCTGAGCCCAGGAGGTCGAGGCTGCGGTGGCCTTGAGCATGCCACTGCACTCCAGCCTGGGCAAGAGAGAGAGACTCAAGACTCAAAAAAAATAAATTGTGTCATGAGCTCACTCATTCTCGCCCTAAAAGCCAATTCCTGCTTGCTGTTTTTACTTTTTTTTTTGAGTTGGAGTCTCACTCTGTCGCCCACCGCAGCCTCGACCTGCTGGGCTCCGGCGATCCTTCCGCCTCAGCCTTCCGAGTAGCTGGAATTACAGGCGTGCGCTACCACGCCCGGCTGATTTTTTGATTGATTGTAGAGATGAGGTCTCGCTGCCCAGGCGGGTCTCGAACCCGCGGGCTCAGGCAATCCACTCACCTCAGCCTCCCAAAGGCGCGGGATTACAGGCTGAGCCACCGAGCCCGGCTTAATTTTTTATTATTGTAGAGATGAGGTCTCGCCAAGTTGCCCAGGTGGGTCCCGAACTTTTTTTTTTAGAGAGAGTCTCATTATACTGCCCAGGCTTGCCTTGACCTTCTGGGCTCAAGCAATCCTCCCACTTTGGCCTTCCAGAGTGCTGGGATTTGTAGGTGTGAGCCACTACACCTAGCCCAGCTTGCTGCTTTGATCTCTGGATTTTTCCACACCTTCTGATGCTGCCCTGGCCTGCACCTCTGCCTACCACAGCCCTCTCCTGGGCTGCTGGCCTCTGGTTTCCCTTCCTCACACAGTACCGCCCACCAGGAGCCAGTGTGGCCTTGGCTTTCTACCAGGAGCATGGCAGAAAATGCCCTTCCCGTGAAGGTTTCCCGGGTGCCCTGGCAGCCCACCGACACACCTGTGCCTTTGGGTCTGCGGCTGGAGTCGTATGTGGGCGCCACGTCGTCGTATTCCTCATAGATCTCATTCGGGTCCCTGCAGGGATGTCAGAGGTGAGGCCTCTTCCAGCCCCACGAGCTGCGCCCATGCCCAGGTAGGCCCTACACTCACCGCGGGATGTCTTCAGGTTGTTGGGCCCGGAAGAGGTGAATCCCGGCCGAGGAGCCGGTCCTCCGGAGATCTGTGGGGAACAAAGCAGAAGGGAGGCTGGCGCTGCCCGGAGGCCTCAGCCCCTCCTTATGCCCTGTGCCACCCACCCTCTCCCACCTGTCGAGGCTGTGGATGGTCTCCGAAAGCTCTGGAAACCCATGAGGAGCGGAGGCAGCGGGGGCTTGACTGGAGGAGGCCCCAGGCTGCCGGTTGGGGGCAGAGGCCTCCGCCGGGGTGGGTGGCCGGGTTTCAAGCCCGGTCTGAACCCTCCACTGTGACCAAGGCCTCCCGACCTCCAGCGGCGTGTCGCAGAAGCCCCAAAGCCGGGGCTGGGCGGCAGCCTCGGGCTGGAGCCGGCCACCGCAGCGGGCAGGGAGCTCTCTGACACCGAGCCCGGGAGCGTGGGCTTTCTAGGGAGGTGACCGAAGAACTCAGGCTGCGGGGGCTTCTTGGGCAGAGCACTGGGCTCGGGCTGGGAGAACTTGCGGGGTGGCCCCCGGCACTCAGGCTGCAGGCACTTCCTGGGAAGCAAACTGAACTCGGGCTCTGAGGACGTCCTGGGAAGGCCACCGAGCTGCAGCTGCGGGGGCTTCTTGGGGAGCGCTGTGAACTCGGGCTGCTGCGGCCTCTTCGGAAGCACGCTGACCTCGGGCTCTGACGACGTCCTGGGGAGGTCACTCAGCTGAGGCTGCGAGGGCTTCCTGGGAAATGCACTGGAGTCGTGCCGCGGGGAGTGGGGAGGGGCTCGCTGGAATCGGGCTTCCAGGGGGGGCTGCGAGGGACCTCACTGAACTCAGGCTGCGGCAGGAACTTCTTAGGGAGGCTGCCCACCTGAGGCTGCGGGGGTTTTCTGGGATGTGCACTGAACTCGGGCTGCAGGGGCTTCTTGGGAAAGGGGCTGAACTCGGGCTCCGAAGGCTTCGGGGTGGCCTCACTAGACTCAGTCTGCCAGAGCTTCCTGGAGAATGCACCGAGCTTGGGTTCTGAGGGGCCCCTGGCAGGGCAGCTGAGCTCGGGCTTCTGGGCGAGAGTACCAGGCTCCAGCAGAGAGGCCTTGCTCTGGGCCTCGCTGAACTCGAGCTGCAGGGCCTTCCTGGGGAATGGGGTGGTCTCGGGCTGGGGGAGCTTCTTGGCACGTTCACTGAACTCAGGTTTGGAGGGTGTCTTGGGGAGGTCAGTGAACTCAGGCTGCGGGGGCTTCTTGGGGAGGTGAGCAGACTCAGGCTGTGAGGGCTTCAAGGACACTGTGCTGATCTTAGGCTGTGGGGGCTTCTTGGGGAGGTCAGTGAACTCAGGCTGCGGGGGCTTCTTGGGGAGGTCAGTGAACTCGGGCTGTGGGGGCTTCTTGGGGAGGTTAGGGAACTCGTGCTGCGGGGTTTTCTTGGGGAGGTGAGCAGACTCAGGCTGTGAGGGCTTCAAGGACACTGCGCTGATCTTAGGCTGTGGAGGCTTCTTGGGGAGGTTAGTGAACTCAGGCTGCGGGGGCTTCTTGGGGAGGTCAGTGAACTCAGGCTGCGGGGGCTTCTTGGGGAGTTTAGGGAACTCGGGCTGCAAGGGCTTCTTGGGGAGGTCAGTGAACTCAGGCTGCGGGGGCTTCTTGAGTTTGTTGAACTCAGGCTTCAGGGGTTTTGGGGGGAGTTCACCGGACTCGGGCTGAGAGGCCTGGAACTTTGCTTGGAGGCTCCGGAAGTCCTGATGGCTCTCCTGGGGAGACGGGCCAGTCGGGCAGGGACTCAGACGCACAGAGGGGTCATGGCAGCCCCCTGACACCCCCGCCCCCACCCCCAGCCCCGTATCTCCAGTCTCGCAGTCTCCCAGGCTGAACCGCAGCCTCCACCTCCCGAGCTCAGGCGATCCTCCTGCCTCAGCCTCCCGAGTAGCGGGAATGCAGGCTCCAGCCGCAGCGCCCGGTCCCCAGCCTGTCTGTGCTAATTTCGAAAGACATCCGGAATCCAACCACTTTTCACCGCCTCCAGCTCTGTCACCCCAGCAAGAGGCAAAGTACTGCCCCTCCCCCATGGCCTGGATTATCATCACAGGTTCCTCCCTGGTCCGCGGGCCCACCCGCAGCCCTGGGCAGTTCCCCCCACAGCAGCTGGAGGAAGAAGCCTGTGGAAACTGAGTCAGTCTGTGCTCCTCTGTTCAGCACCTCCCGAGCAACCCAGCTTCCCCGCCCAGCCACCTCCTCGAAGCTCCCTGAACATTCCAGCACGCTGCTTTCCATGGGGGTCCTCTGCCCTGTCCCTTGCCCCTCCAAGTAGACCTCTCTTCTTCCTCATCCAGGTCTCTGCATATTTCCTTATCCGAGATGACCCTTTTTTTTTTTTTTTTTTTTTGAGTTGGAGTCTCAGTCTGTCGCCCAGACTGGAGTGCAGTGGCCGCTCCCGGCCACCGCAGCCTCGACCTGCTGGGCTCCGGCGATCCTTCCGCCTCAGTCTTCCGAGTAGCTGAAACTACAGGCGCGCGCTACCACGCCCGGCTGATTTTTTGATTTATTGTAGAGATGAGGTCTCGCTGCCCAGGCGGGTCTCGAACCCGCGGGCTCAGGCCATCCACTCACCTCAGCCTCCCAAAGGCGCAGGATGACAGGCTGAGCCACCGAGCCCGGCAAGACGACCCTATTTTAAATGGCCTCCCCTTCCTGGGACTCCCCAGCCTCCCAGCCTCCACAGTTTTCCTTTGCATACCTGCCCTCCCCCCCGGTTGTGTCATACTCTTTGATCCACATTGGGAGTTTTTTTTGTTTTCATTTAATTTTAATTTTTTGTGATTTCTTTTTTTTGGTTGGGGTCTCACTCGGGTGAGATCTACTGGGCACAGCGTCTCTGTCGCTGACACCAGGCTGATGGTCAGGGACGCCCACAGCCAGCGGTGTCGATGAGAACCAGATGGCAGGTCCCCAAGAGCCGGCACCGTGGCAATCTCTGGCTCTCCCAGAATGCCTTGGGAGTCCTCCCAACTGGCCCTGAGCCTTTGTCACAGATGCCGGCAGATGCACAAGTAGACCAGGCCTCCTCTGACCTACAATGGCCCTGCAGCTGGCCTGGCCTCAAGCCCCCAAGCCCGGTTTCACCTGGGGTCAAGGAGACTGGGAAGGTGGGGAAGGGAGGAAACATCTGGCCTCCAGGAGTTCCAGCCCAACCTGGGCAACATAGCGAGACCCTGTCTGTACAAAAACTTGAACAGCCACGTGGTGCTGCATGCCTGTAGTTCCAGCTGCTCGAGAGGCTGCGGTGGGAGGATCACTTGAGCCCAGGAGGTTGAGGCTGCCGTGAGCTATGACTGGGCCACTGCACTCCAGCCTGGGTGACGGAGCTCCTCGGCCCTGGCGAGCGCCTCACCTTCCCCAACCAAGGACCCGGGGTGTCGGAGTGCCCTCCAAAAGGCTGCTGTCCCCATGGGCCTGAAATGTCCCCGGTGAAGCTGCCAGCCTGGGGGAGGGAGGTGCTCCCCGGTGACCACAGGGCTAGATGGGCCAGGGTTAGCAGGTCACGACTCACCTGACTGGTGGGGGAGGGGGCAGCGGGTGCGTGACCTACTTTGTCCCCCCCACAGAAAGCCCCCCACTCTCACCCTGGCTGCCGGCCCCCAGGTTCATGTTGCCCTGGGCAGAGGGGTCACCCCGGCAGTCCATGGCCTCTGGCAGCCACAGTCCCCTGAGCCTGAGCTGCCCTGGGGTTGCACACGGGGGGCTTCCCACCTCAGGATCTTTGCTGGGACCACCCTCATTTCCCAGACTGCTTTCCCTGCCCCCTGCTGCTCCACGGGTGGGAGCTCCCGCCCCCTCCCCTCAGCCTCCACCTGCGTGTCCCCTGCTCCCAAACTCACCATGACGGCAGGCAGGGGACAGGCCACAGGCGAGGGGACCTGAGCTGGGCTGCTGCCTTCAGGAAGTGAACTGTGGTTTCTGCTCCACAGGCCAGCACGCAGGGTGGGGGCTGCGGGGGAAGGAAAGGAGGCGGGACCGGCTGGGCCTGTCTCCAGATCCTGCTGGGCCCTTCTAACCCCCTGGAGTTTCTGTGTTTGCTACTGTCCCCAAGCCTAGGGCATCGGGTGTCAACATGACCCCAACACAGTCACTGGTTTCTTTCTTTTATTGTTTTTTTTCTTCTTGAGTCAGGATCTCACTCTATTGCCCAGGTTGGGCTGCAGTGGCACAATTACAGCTCACTGCAGCCTCAACGTCCTGAGATCCCAGTGATCGATCCACCTCAGGCTCCCAAGTAGCTGGGAATTTATTTTTTTATTTTTTATTTTTTTTTGAGTTGGAGTCTCACTCTGTCACCCAGACTGGAGTGCAGTGGCCGCTCCCGGCCACCGCAGCCTCAACCTTCTGGGCTCCAGCGATCCTCCCCCTCAGCCTTCTAACTAGCTGGAACTACAGGTGCGCGCTACCACGCCCGGCTAATTTTTGATTTATTGTAGAGATGAGGGCTCGCCAAGTTGCCCAGGCGGGTCTCAAATCCGCGGGCTCAGGCAGTCCACTCACCTCAGCCTCCCAAAGGCGCGGGATTACAGGCTGAGCCACCGAGCCCGGCTGTAGCTGGGTAATTTTTAAAATTTTTTGTAGAGACAAGATCTCACTATGTTGCCCAGGCTGGGCTCAAGTAATCCTCTTGCTTTGGCCTCCCAAAGTGCCGGGATTACAGGGGTGAGCCACCACACCTAGCCACAGTCACTGGTTTCTTGACTCTCTGTGTCTCCCTCATGCCCATCTGGCCTCTGGACTGGGAGGACTCAGTGCTGAGCCTTGGTGGCCTCCTTCCTCTCTGGAGGTCAAATTCAGCCCGGTCTGGAGAGTCACAGGAAAGGGAGATCTCAGTGGGGAAAAGCTATGGTCCGTTCTGGAGCTCAGAGGCTCCCAGAGAGGCCGTGACTCGGAGGCCAGTGTGACGGATGCGTGAGGCCCCATCTGCCTGCCCTGGTTTCCTCATCTACCTTTCTCATTTCAACACTTCCCAGCTCTCCGACTTCTTGTTCTGAGCAGGACTTACCTGTTAGGGGGACAGACGTCACATGGGCCATGGCTGGCGATTGGGGCAGAGGACTTGGCTGGATGGCAGATTTGGGGGTCTGGCTCCTTGGGAGGAGGGAGAGGGTTTGAGGACGCCCCAGTCTCCCTGAGGTTACAGGTGGTGGAGCGCAGAGGAACTGGAAGACGGAGACAGGGTGAAGGAGGGGAAGACAGATGCGGCACGGAGGCCTGGCCAGATAAGGGCAAGTCCTGATGGCAGGGTTTGGTCCCCAGATCTGTGACCTTGGTCTGTGACCTCAGCCCCAGTAGATGGAGGGAGAAAACACCAGGACAGGGAAAAGCCCGCACTCAGTGTAGCCACACACTGGAATCACCTGGGCAGTTTACGGACAGACAGACCATCCAGAGCTTCTGACTTTTTTTTTTCTCGTTTTGAGTTGGAGTCTCACTCTGTCGCCCAGGCTGGAGGGCGGTGGCACACTCCCGGACACCGCAGTCTCCGCCTGCTGGGCTCCCGCGATCCTTCCACCTCAGCCTTCCACGTAGCCGGAACTGCAGGTGTGCGCTACCATGCCCAGCTAATTTTTGATTTATTGTACTGACGAGGTCTCTCCAAGTTGCCAGGGTGGGTCTCGAACCCGCGGGCTTAGGCAGTCCTTTCGCCTCAGCCTCCCAAAGTGCTGGGATTACAGGCTGAGCCACTGAGCCCAGCCACTTGTGACTTTTTAAAAAAAATTGTTCTTTTAGAGAAAAGGTCTCACTCTGTCCCCAGGCTGGAATGCAGTGGTGCGATCACAGCTCACTGCAGCCTCCACCTCCTGGGTGTAAGTGATCCTCCTGCCTCAGCCTCTCAAGTAGCTGGGACTACAGGTGTGCGCCATGATATCTGGCTAGTTTTTTTGGTTTTTTTTTTTTTTTGAGTTGGAGTCTCATTCAGTCGCCCAGACTGGAGTGCAGTGGCCGCTCCCGGCCACCGCAGCCTCGACCTGCTGGACTCCGGCGATCCTTCCGCCTCAGCCTTCTGAGTAGCCGGAATTACAGGCATGCACTACCACACCCAGCTGATTTTTTGATTTATTGTAGAGATGAGGTCTCGCTGCCCAGGTGGGTCTCGAACCCGCGGGCTCAGGCAATCCACTCACCTCAGCCTCCCAAAGGTGCGGGATTACAGGCTGAGCCAGGCTTAATTTTTGATTTATTGTAGAAATAAGGTCTCGCCAAGTTGCCCAGACAGGTCTCGAACCTGTGGGCTCAGGCAATTCACTCACCTCGGCCTCCCAAAGTAAGGGATTACAGGCTGAACCACTGAGCCTGGCCTGGCTAGTTTTTAATTTTTTTTTTTTTTTTTTTGGAGTTGGAGTCTCACTCTATTGCTCAGACTGGAGGGCAGTGGCATGCTCATGGCCACTGCAGCCTTGACCTGCAGGGCTCAGGCGATCTTTCCACCTCAGCCTTTCCAAAGAGCTGGAACTACAGGCACGCGCTACCACACTCAGCTAATTTTTTGATTTATTGTAGAGATGAGGTCTTGCCAAGTTGCTTGGGCTGGTCTTGAACCTGTGGGCTAAGACAATCCTCTCACCTTGGCCTCCCAAAGTCCTGGAATTATAGGCATGAGCCACCATGCCTGGCCTTTTAATTTTTTTTAGAGATGGGGTTTTTCTGTGTTGCCCAGGCTGGTCTCAAACTCTTTTTCTTTTTTTTGAGTTGGAGTCTCACTCTGCTGCCCAGACTGGAGTGCAGTGGCCGCTCCCGGCCACCGCAGCCTCGACCTGCTGGGCTCCGGCGATCCTTCCGCCTCAGCCTTCCGCGTAGCCGGAATTACAGGCACGCGCCACCACGCCCGGCTGATTTTTTGATTTACTGCAGAGATGAGGTCTCGCTGCCCAGGCGGGTCTCAAACCCGCGGGCTCAGGCCATCCACTCACCTCAGCCTCCCAAGGCGCGAGATGACAGGCTGAGCCCCCGAGCCCGACTTGTGGAGCTCATTTAAGCCAGGAGGATCTTTTCAGGTGGGGAGCGAGACCGGCTTGTGTGGAGGACACTTTGCCCTTCCTGCGCCTGCTCTGCAGGGAGCGAGCCCGGTGGGAATGACTCCGCCCGTTTACCTTCAGGCTGCTGTAGGAGCACAGCGTCAGGATCCCGCCTCCTCTGTGCCAGGGCATCGCTGTCCTGGGTCGCCCTCCAAACAGGAGTCCCAGGAGGGCAAGGGGGCGATGTGGTCCGAGTCCTCTGTGGTCTCCAGGGCCTTGGCGAGTGGAAGAAAGAATGAGTGAAGCAAAAGTGACTATTGGCCAAGAGCATACAGCAGGTGCTCGATAAAGGCAAGTTAAAGGACCGAACAGCAGCTGGTGACTCCTCAGCCTCCAGGGCCGGCCACTCACTCCGTGTGGACACCCACAGTCCGGAACTCGCAGTTTGGGGGTCCGGCCAGGGCGCGGGCGGCGGCTCCCGGGAGGGGTCCGGCGGCGACGGGGACCGCCGGCTCCCGTGGGAGCTGCGGGATCGGAAGCCAGGAGCGAGCACTGGCCGGGGCCCCTTGGCGAGTGGGAGCGCCTCAGGGCGCGGACCTGGGAGCGGGCGGGCTTGGGACTCGGGTGCGCCGGACAAGCGGGGCCGCGGGGCCTGCGGGGGGCTGGGCTGGGGTCGGAGCGGGGCTCCTGGACACGCTGCATCTCCGCTCCCAGCTGGGGCGCGGGGAGTCGAACCTGCAGCTGCAGGAGACAGCTGATGCGGCCCGGGCGCCAGGCGGGCATCCGGCCGGCCTCACCCGCCTGGGGCGGCTCGGCCTGCTCCCCGCGCCGGCAGCCCCGGCCGATCTGCCCCCAGGGGGCGGTGCCACACCCCGGCCGGGCGGCCCGGCTTCGGCCGCCCTTGCCTGACTCTCCCGGGCGCCCCCTGCTGGGCAGAGCGGCCGGGCGGAGGCGCCAAGGCCGCGGCCACCCTGGCGGGGTCGCATCTGGGCCGGCGGGAGGGCAGGGCTGCGGGAGCCAGAAGGGGCAGCTCGGGCGTGAGTGGGAAGGGGTGAGACGAGGGCCCGTTTTCGGAGTGGGAAGGAGCTCCGCGGACGCCGTGGTGGCCCGGCTCCCTGGGACGGGCAGGGCTCCCCGCTCGTCCAGGGGGCGGCGTGGCAGCCGTGCCCTCTGTTCCACTTCCGAGGGTGCTGGCTCTGGGTCCCTCTGGGAAGGGACTGGTTGAAGCAGCGCCGCCTGAGAGGTGGGTGAACCAAGACGCTGGTGGAAGAAAGATTCCTGGGGGCTCCGGGGACAGGGGACAGAGCCCATCCCTGGAGATGGCGGAGAGTCTGGGACTAAAGACAGTTTTTTTAGTGTGTGTTTTTTTTAAGAGACAGGGTCCTGCTCTGTTGCCCAGGCTGGAGCGCAGTCACATCATAGCTCGCTGCAGCCTCCACCTCAAGTGATTCAACCCTCTCAGCATCCCCAGGAGCTACAGGCTCGAGCCACATACCCAGCTCATTTTTTATTTTACGTAAAGATGGGGGTCTCGCTATGTTGCCCAGGCTGGCCTCAAAGCAGTCCTTCCGCCTCCACCTCCCAAAGCTCTGGGATTACAGGTGAGAGCCACCGCGCCTGACCAATGACAGCTGTTTCAAGGACTAGGAAGTGAGGGGCAGAGAGGTTGAGTCTTCCCTAGGACACACAGTCCAAAGCTTCTGTCTGAGCTGAGTGGAGCTCAAGGAGCCAGGGTTCCCTGCCTGGCCCCACAGCTGGTGCTGAGTGATGACCACGTGAGCAGGGTCCTCAGGGAGATGGCAGAGTGGACACCCAGTCTGACCCACGTGAGCTGAGCCTGCAGCTCCAGCAAGTAACTGCAGCCCTGGGGGTCCGCCTCCTGTCCCTCGCAGGGAAAGCCAAAGGGTCTGCGGAGCCCAGAGTTGTCCATCTGGGACGTGATGCCCAGCTCGTCTACCTGGACGGCTTCGCTCAGACCCTGCGGTGGACACACTGGGGGATGAGGGTGGGCGGGAGGGGTGGGCCTGGGGATGCTGCCCAGGGGGTGACTGGTGTCTTGGCTGCCGACACCCGATGAAGAGGAGATGGACAGCTCAGAAGGGAATTCGGAAGATGGGGGGTGAGGAAGAGGAGGAGACAGTGGTGGCAGCCTGGGGGCAAGAGGTAAGGAGTGGGGTGAGGTGGTGAGGTGAAGGAAGCCCCAGGGCCCGTGCTCACAGACTGTCTGGGTTCCCTGTAGGACAGGAGGAGGGGGAGGAGGGAGACAGTGAGTGTGGCTCAAGGTGGGGCCTCGTAGGCCACTGGGAGAGCAGGGTCTTCATCCAGAGGGCCATGGAGCCATTCAAGGGTCCTGGGCAGGAGAGCCTGTGGCCAGAGATGTTCAGGCTTGAGGGAAGGGCAGGGAGAGTCCAGCCCTGGACTGGGGGACCCAGGGCTGGCGAGAGGAGGCCAGAGGGAGCAAGATGGTGGAGGGGAACTGGCCTCCAGGGGGTGGCTAGGACATCTCCTGGGACTTCCACGCCTGGAGGCTGGGCCAGCCGGGACAGGTTGGGATGGAAGTGTGGCACCGGATGTTGAACGGTGGCCCTAGTGTGGCTTCAGGGGTGAGGAGGGCGCCCAGGCTCCCCAGGGCTGGCCGTGACGCACCCATGCCCTCAGAACTGGGGGGAAAGCGGAGGAAGGAGAAGACAAGGCCTGAGTGCCCCGCTCAGGAGGATTCTCTCTTGTGAGTCAGCTCTGGCCTCGGATCTGGGGCTCCAGCCAGGCCAGTCCTGCCCTTTCTTTTACTTATTTTATTTTTGAGTCAGACGCTCACTCTGTTGCCCAGGCTGCAGTACAGTGGCACAATCGTGGCTCACTGCAGCCTCACACTCCTGGGCTCAGGAGATCCTTCTGCCTCAGCCTCCCAAGCAGCTGGGGTTATAGGTGTGCAACACCATGCCCAGCTAACTTTTTGGTTATTTGCAGAGAGGCCTTGCTATGTTGCCCAGGCTGATCTTGAACTCCTGGGCTCAAGTGACAAGTAACAAGGCTCCCTTGTTAGCCTCCCAACATGCTGGGATTACAGGTGTGTGCCACCTTGGAGACCTGCCCAGTCTTATAATCAGCTTCTCATCTTGTGCTACAAACTCCTGGGACTTTCTGTTGTTGCTGTTTTTAGAGACACAGGGTCTTGCTCTGTCACCCACGCTGGAGTGCTGTGGCATGATCATACCTCACTGCAGCCTTGACCTCCTGGACTCAAGGGAAACTCCCACCTCAGCCTCCTGAGTAGCTGGGACTACAGGCATGCACTACCACGCCTGGCTAAATTTTTTGATTTTTTGGTAGAGACAAGGTCTCACTATGTTGCCCAGGCTGGTCTCGAACTCCTGGGCTCAAGCGATCTTCCTGCCGCGGGCTCCCAAAGCGCTGGGATTCCAGGTGTGAGCCACTGCACCCGGCCCTGGAACTCTGACAAAACTGGAAAATTCGATCCCATCTGGTTTCTGGCAGTGGGGGGACTGGAGAGTGGGCGCTGCTTGCCCCACCTACAGCTGGACAGGGTGGCACTGAGCTGGAGACCCGAGTCCTAGTGTTGAGGTGACAGGTCCTGCACCTGCAGCGCCACCGCGAGGTGGTCCCCCGAGGCGTAGGCACCCCAGGACCGTCCACTGCGCGTCGGAGGGTTAAGGGACCCGACACAGCACAGGCTGGCTCAATGCGCCTTTATTGCCCCCCTCCCCCGCCCCAGATCACAAAACGACCACACCCCGGGGCCCACCCCCCACGCAGCAGCGGGGCTCGGGGCTCAGAGCGGCGAGAACACCGGAAGCTCCCCCTCGGACAGCAGCGGCGCCACCTTGGGTGCGAGCGGGGCCGGGTCTGGCGGGGCAGAGGAGGGCGTGCCTGAGTCTGGGCGCCGCCCCGCGCCCCCCCCCCCCGGCCCGCGCCCCGCCCCGCGCGTCCCTCGGCCTTACCCGCCGGGGCGTCGGCCGGGGCGTCGGGGCGCGGCGGCCCGGGCGCGGGGGCCGCCGGGGCGCCGGGGCGGTGGTCCTCCAGGTGCAGGGTCATGGCGGGCCGCGAGGCCGTGGAGAAGGCGCACTGCATGCACGAGTAGCGGCCGCGCGTGTGCTCCCACACGATGCGGCTCGGGGCCGCGTGCCCTGCGGGCGGGCGGGGCCCGTCAGTGCCGGCCCCGCCCGGAGGGCCCGTCCGCGCGGACCGCGCCTCGCCCGCCCCCCCGCTGCGGGGCGCCAGACGCGTTTCTCCGGGCCCGTCTGCCCGCGCGTGGGGCGCCGCGCGTGGCTGGCCGCGTCCCCGGCTCCCGCCCTCGGGCCCGCCGCAGAGCCGCGGGCCCGCTCCGAGGGCGCGGGGCGCGAGTGTCACACGGGAACGCCGGCGCAGAGGAAGGCGCGGGTGCCAGGCATTTTCAAGGCAAACTCCTGTATTTCGGGGGCGCCTGTCTGACCACCGGGAGAGGGGCGGGCCCTGCGGCCTCCCGACATCCGCCGGACCCCGCAGGGCGCGGAAAGCCCCCCCACCCCTCCCCGGTGGTCACCTGCACGCACCTGAGGGCGCGTCGGAGCCGCCCTGGGGTCTTCGGGGGCTGCTGCCGGCACCTGTGGCGGAGGGGCGGGCCGGGTTCAGACGCAGGGCGAGCCCAGCCCGCCCTCGCGGCGGCCCCGCCCCACACTCACCTTGGCTCTTCTTCCAGACGGCGGCGCTGGAGGCCGGCGGCCCGGGCGCGGCCGCCAGGAAGGGGCGCAGGCGCGGGGGGCTTAGGCCAAAGGGCGCGGGGTTCAGGTAGGGCAGGAAGGGCCCGGCGGGGGCCGGCGCGGGGGTCGCGAAGGGCTCGAGCAGCGGGAACGGCAAGCCCGACGCAGACGCGGGGTCGGCCTCCGCGGGGCGCTCGGGCAGCGGCGGCTCGCGGTCCAGGGCCGGGGGCGGCGGCGGGGCTGGGCTCTGCGCATGCTCCGCGCACACATGCAGGTGCTTGAAGAGCGAGCGGTGCGTGCGGAAGCGCAGGAGGCAGTTCTCACACCTGGGGGCGGGCAGAGGGCGGGGCTGGACCTCCTGGGCGACAAGGCTGGGGGCCTACCCGAGGCCACCTGCAGGACCTGCCCTGCGAGCGTGGGAAGGGAGCCGGGCCCCAAGTCGCGGAGGGGAGGCCCCCACCTGCGCAGAAGGAGCTCGCCCAAGCGCCCCCATTATTGCGGCCGGCACCCTTCCGGACCCCTTCGGGTCGGAGCCCTGGGAAGATGCGAAAGGAAGTCTCGAGTTTAACTTAGGGGGCTGGCTTTCCACCTGGGAGGTAAAGAGAGGCTGGGCGGAGCCATACCCACGCACGCCCCGCTCCTTCCACGCTCTCAAGTGCTGGCGACCTGCTCCAGGTACCAGTCTCTCCTGCGGGCACGTAGGGTGGGGCTTGCCCAAGGCCACGCCCACCACCAGGCCCGAATCCCCTTACTAGAAAGGGAGAAAGCCAGGACCTCACACACGGGGCGGGGCTGGGGCAGGCTGGGGGGTGATCGGGGTCTCACTTGAAATAGCGGTTGGGCTTGTAGTGCAGCCTGCCGTGTGCCACCAGCTCCTGCATACTGGGGAAGGTCTCGGTGCAACTCAGGGCCGAGCAGCGAAACAGCTTGCCTGGGGGCGACGAAGGTCAGAGCGGTGGGGTGGCCAGGGGTGGCCAAGGATGGCCCCGGAGAGCTCTGCCCGCTTCCCACCCAAGCCTGCCTCCCCGGGACCTGTCCTGACCCTACCTTCCAGGGACTGTGTAGGTGGGCAGTGGGTGCGCAGATGCTGTGCCAGGTCACGAACGCTGGGGAAACTAAGGCAGCAGCCAGGGCTGGAGCAGGGTATTTGCTTCCCTGCGGGAGGCACAGAACAGGGGTCAATGGTCTTCTCCACTAAAGCTGCCCCCATCCCCAGGGCTCTGCCTCAGGGGACACAGATATGATGCTGGAATTACCCGGCTGGTTCCCTGCTGGGGCCTTTACTCCCTGATTCCAGCAACAGACCCATCTGCCACAGGGCAGGAGCAGGACTGGCCAGGCCCATCACCGGAGCCACAGCCTGGCATACACTTGGTTATGCCAATAAATGATGAGTGACATCCCTCTAGATGGACTCCGAGTTTGGAAATACTTTCTATTCCTCATGCCTATCGTTCAGGGCCTGCGACTCCCCAGAAGGCCCCATCACAGGTCACCTGGTGGTGGGCGTCGTCTGGGAGGCCGCAGGTCCTCGATGGTCGCGGAGACTGTGCTGGTCGGGCCAGGGCTGGGTCCAGGGCCGGGCTGGCAGCTGTCTGGGGCTGGGGAGGCACCTGGCTGTGGCCCTCCGCGTTCCCATCCTGGGGGTGTGGCTGCCCGGTCAGGGCCTGTCTCCTCGGCCGTGGGGGCGGGGGCTGCAGGAGGCACAACTGGGCACAGCACCTCCTGGTCGGTCTCACTGGAGACGGGCTCTGCCGTGGCGGGCATGTCCGGGCTGGGCCCCGAGGGTTCCTCCTCCTGGTGGAAGGAAGAGGCGGAGAGAATTCCTCTGGACTCAGAGCCCACCTGGGCCAGCCAGAGAACCCCCTCCTACCCCGCCAGGACCACTGGGTTCAACATTCCGGAATCCCCCCATCACCCCCATCCTAAGGACTCACCAGCAGGAGCGAGCACGGGGGTAAGGGTGGAATGAGCTCCTTATATATGTGAGAAACATACCTTGGCGCCCAATTTGGGCAGGTGGGAGGTCCCATATGCTACAGGGGCGTGGCCTAGAGGGAGTAGGCGGGGTCAATGCCGTGAAGGCGAGGCTCTGGACAGGGCGCGGCTAGGAAGATGCTGGAGGGACCAGTAATGGACTGTTTAAGGACATAGACACACTAGCCGGCCTCGTGCAGTGTGTAGACGATGTTGGAGGTGCTGGGGGCCCGGATGTGCGAGGCTTAGGGGAGGAGCCCGAACCGGGTGGGCGTGCCCACCCGAAGCCGGGACCGGAAGTAGGGGCAAGGCGCTCGCCGACTGACAGCCAGCGGCGGGCGGATGCCCGGATGTGGGGGCGGGGTCGGCCGGAGGGTGTGTGCGCGACAGAGCCGCTTCCCGCCGGTCCCCGCTGCTCCGTCGCACCCGCGCCCCCGGCGCCGCGCTCACCATCCTTGATTCGGCTGGGCTTCTTCTTCCTGTGGGTTCTGAGGCTCCGACAGAGGCGGCGGCTACCCTCTCGGCGATGCGGGCTCGTGCTCACGTCGGCGCCATTTTCCGCCTCCCAGCTATCGCGAGATTGGGGGCGGGGCCTGCGTCAGGCGCGCCTCGAGGGGGCGGGGCTTGAGTCGGGGTTCCTCTTGGACCGCGGCGTGCACGTCAGTGTCAATTTGCTGGTTGAGGGCGATCGCCGAGCGTACTTTCGATAGAGTCCGTGCGCAGAGAGTTAAAGATTCCGGCCTGAGGAATCTTTCCGGGCCTGGTGCCCTAGTCTGCAAAATGGGCACCTTCATGTCCTCTGGCCCTAAACATCGGTTCTCCTTCTTGATTGGGCCGCCTCTTTGGCGGGAGATTGGCAACAGTCTTCAACATTTTCAGTGCACCTAGTTCTGTAGTTGTAACAGCCAAGAGCCGGGAAATAAACTAATTGTCCAGTCTCAGGCTTAATAAAGGAGTGTAGCTTCAGGGTGAAGAGGTGTGCTTCCCAAAGGCGGGATGCCGAGTCCTGTGTGTACTGGGGTGGAATGGGTCTCCTGTCCGTCCTACTTTCCTTGAGCACCTACTGCGTGCTAGGCACCGGTCTAGACACTGGGGACCTAGAGGTGAACCGGATAAATGTCAATCCCAGCCCTCGGAGCACCCTCACATTTTAAAATGAGGAAACAGACAATAAGTTAATAAATGCAAAAAGCAATTCAGTGCAATGGAGAAAACAAAACAAAACATGAGATAGTAATGGGGTCAAGAGCAGCCTCCCTACCCCTCCCTCTTCTCCTTCTCCTTCCTCCCCTCTCTTCCCCTCCCCTCCTGTTTTATTCTCTCTCTCTCTCTCTCTCTCTCTCTGGAGATGGGCTCTCACTGTTTTGCCCAGGCTGGTCTCAGATTCCTGATCTCAAGGATCTTCCTGCCTCTACCTCCTGAAGTGCTGGGATTATGGGCATGAGCCACTGCATCTGGTCTAGAAAGCCTCTGAGAAGGTGACTTTTGAGCCGAAGACGACCTGATGATCAAGGAGTGAGCCAATGGAAGGCCCAGGACCAGAGCGCTCTAGTGGATAGCTGGTGCAAATGTTCTGGGGTGCAGAGGGGCGAGTTTATCTTTGTGAAGGAGCAATGAGGAGATCGGCAGAGGTGACCAGTGGAGGTCAGAAAGCGAATATGGTGCAGGGGAGAGCATGCAGGGTCATGTGAGTGACAGAGGAGTGTAGTTTCTGTAGAAACTACTGATGAATTTTTAACAGGGGCAAGTACACCATCTGATCCCTGGTGGTCGTTTGGAGGATGGGTTGTTCAGAGGAAGGTAAAGTTGATCTCAGATCTTAGATCTCTATAATACATTAATCAGCCAAGAGGTGTTTGCTGAGGTCTAGACATGTGTCGACTTTATGTGCAATGTATTTCTGTGTATAAAACAAGATGTAGCCAGGCTCGGTGGCTCAGCCTGTAATCCCAGCGCTTTGAGAGGCTGAAGTGAGTGGATTGCTTGAGCCCGCGGGTTCGAGACCCACCTGGGCAACTTGGTGAGACCTCATCTCTACGATAAATCTAAAATTAGGCCGGGCTCGGTGGCTCAGCCTGTAATCCCGCACCTTTGGGGGGCTGAGGTAAGTGGATTGCCTGAGTCTGCGGGTTCGAGACCCGCCTGGGCAGGCGAGACCTCATCTCTACAATAAATCGAAAAATTAGCCGGGTGTGGTAGCACATGCCTGTAGTTCCAGTTACTTGGAAGGCTGAGGTGGAAGGATCACCGGAGCCCAGTAGGTTGAGGCTGCAATAGTTGGGAGTGGCCACTGCACTCCAGTCTGGGCGATAGAGTGAGACTCCAACTCAAAAAAAAAAAAAAAAAGATGTGCGTATGTACTTTTATATACAGAGAATATCTTTGGAAGGTGACATTAAAAAACTGGGAGGGGGCCGGGTGCAGTGGCTCATGTCTGTAATCCCAGCTCTTTGGGAGGCCAAGGCAGGAGGGTTGCTGGAGCCCAGGAGTTAAAAACCTACCTGAGCAACATAACAAGGTCCTGTCTCTGCCAAAAAAAAGAATTAGCCGGGCGTGGTCACACGTGCCTATAGTTCCAGCTACTGGGGAGGCTGCGGTGGGAGGATCCCCTGAGCTCATGAGGTCGAGATTGTGCCACTGCACTCCAGCCTGGGCCACAGAGTGAGACCCCAACTCAAACAAAACAAAACAAACAAAAAAGCAAACAAGGAGGGGAACAGGGATTTTCAAGAGGAAGAAAGACTGACTTTTCACATTTTTTGTGCTATTTGGATTGAAATGTTTTCATTTAATGATCCTGCATTCAGTTAAAAACTAATTTGCTGTAAAAAACAAAGCTCATTTTGATGCAAGGTGGTGAGGTGTGTGTGTATGCAGGGGAGGCTGGTGCAATCTGGGGACGGATGGGGACAGGGACCAGAGGAAGAGAGAGGAGGCCCCGGACATAAGACATTTTGTAAGCAAGACAACAGGATGTGGCCCCGAGGAGCGGGTGGGGTGGGGGTGAGGGTGGTGGCAAGGTGACTGAGGTTTGCAGTCGAGATGCTCATAGCCTAGATAGGAAACCCTTTTTGTTAGAAAATACTAAACCCTTACATGAATGGCCCCATGGACACAGAGAGTGAAATAGTATACACTGGCGATTTGGAGGGTGGGAAGACAGGAGGGGTGAGGGTGAGAAGTTACTTAATGTCACACTATACGTTATTCGAGTGATGGTTACACTCAAAGTCCAGACTTCCACTACACAATGTATCAGTGTAACAGAACTGCTTTCATATCCCCTTTTTGAGTCAGGGTCTAGTTCTGGCCCCAAGTGGCAGGAATTTACAGCTCAACGCAGCCTCGACCTCCTGGGCTCAGATGATCCTCCAGCCTTAGCCTCCTGAGTATCTGGGACTCCAGATGTGTGCCACCACACCTCGAGCTGTTCCACTAGCTGGAGGGATCTCTGGAGGGAAGAGAGCTTCAGTTGGGCTTTCACTTTGTCGCCCAGGATGGAGTTCAATGGCATGATCACTGCTCACCGCAGCCTCTAATTCCTGGGCTCGGGTGATCCTTCCATCTCAGCCTCCCAATCTTTAGGGTCAGACATCATAGCAGGACTCCCTGCCGGGAACGCTGGAATGCTCAGGCTCTAGCTGGAAGTCAGCGTCCTCACATGTCAGAACTGGTTCTGACCACAGGTAGGTAAAGGCTAAGAGGGCACAGACACGGGATTTGGTGCAGGGACCAGGGTGACCCTGGGTGGATCGCGGCGGGGAGGTATGTGGGAACTGCTTTTCTCCCCAGGGTCTAGCTAAGTCCCAGATGGGTTTGGGGACTGCAGATTCAAGGCAAACTGGATGTGCTGGACCATTTGGGATGCAGCTTATAGAAGGGAAAGTGGGACAAGTTCAAGCTTTGCGGTGGAGTGGGGTGTGGGGAGGCATATGTTTGTTTTGTTTGTTTGTTTGCTTTTTTGAGTTGGAGTCTCACTCGGTCGCCCAGACTGGAGTGCAGTGGCTGCTCCCAGCCACCGCAGCCTCGACCTGCTGGGCTCTGGTGATCCTTCCGCCTCAGCCTTCCGAATAGCCGGAATTACAGGCATGCGCTACCACGCCCGGCTGATTTTTTGATTTATTGTAGAGATGAGGTCTCGCTGCCCAGGTGGGTCTCGAACCCGCGGGCTCAGGCAATCCACTCACCTCAGCCTCCCAAAGGCGCGGGATTACAGGCTGAGCCACCGAGCCCGGCAGGGGGAGGCATATGAATGCAAGGTCTGGCCCTGGAGTCTTGGGGAAGTGACTGATCCTCTCTGTAAAATGGGGGTATTCATTGCTCCTACCTCACAGAGTTGAAGAGGCTTGTCCTTTTTAAAAAATTTTTAAATTTTTTGAGTCAGGGTCTCACTTTGTTGCCCAGGCTTGAGTCAGTGGCATGAGCACAGCTCACTGCAGCCTCCAACTCCTGGGCTCAAGTGATCCTCCTGCATCAGTCTTCCAAATACAGACACACACACCTGGCTGATTTCTCTCTCTCTCTCTCTTTCTTTTTTTTTTGAGATGGAGTCTCACTCGGTCGCCCAGACTGGAGTGCAGTGGCCGCTCCCGGCCACCGCAGCCTCGACCTGCTGGGCTCCAGCGATCCTTCCACCTCAGCCTTCCGAGTAGCCGGAATTACAGGCATGCGCTACCATGCCCGGCTGCTTTTTTAATTTATTGTAGAGATGAGGTCTCGCTGCCCAGGTGGATCTCAAACCCGTGGGCTCAGGCAATCCACTCACCTCAGCCTTCCAAAGGCGCAGGATTACAGGCTGAGCCACTGAGCCCGGCTTTCTTTCTTTTTGTAGAGACGATGTCTGGCTATGGCTGTATTGTCCAGGCTCGTCTCAAACTCCTGGGCTCAAGTGGTCCTTCCACCTGGGCCTCCCAAAGTGCTGGAATTTCAGGCATGAGTCACTGAGCCTGTCTCACCCCACTCTTTTTTTTTTTTTCCTTTGGAGAAACACAGTCTTGCTCTTGCCACTCAGGCTAGAGCGCAGTGGCACCATCACAGCTCACTGCAGCCTCAACTTCCTGGATTCAAGTGATCCTCCCAACTCAGTCTCCAGAGCAGCTGGAATTACAGGTGCATGCCACCATGCCCAGCTAATTTTTAATTTTTGTGTGTGTGTAGAAACAGGGTCTCCTTATATTGCCTAGGCTGATCTTGAACTCTTGAGCTCCTGGCCTCAAGTGATCCTCCCACCTTGGCCTCCTAAAGTGTTAGTATCTCAGGCATGAGCCACCATGCCTGGCTAAGAGCATCATCCTTGTTGTTGGAACGCTCAGTAAGTACATTCACGCTTTCACTAGGCAAACGTTTATTGCCTTAGTGGCGAGAGAAGGAATGAAGTCACACTTGTCACAGACTCCTCCCCGACCGTGCCAGGCACTTCGCCAACAGCACAGGACACAACTCATTTCACAATCACAAGGCAGCTCTGGGAGGTAGATTCTGCTGTTGGCTCTGTTGGAAGAACATGAAGAACCGGAAACTCGGACAGCAGATGTGATGTGGAGGGAAGCCAGGGCCCTGGGGAAGGGGCTGCAGCGGTGACCTCCAAGGCTTAGGCTGGACTTTCAGGCCAATGCAGCTTGGGTGAACGAGGTTCCTGCAGGCAGTGCCTGGGTCCCGGCGGGCAGGCGGACGGGTAGGCGGGCAGGAGGGCGGAATTCCAGGCCCAGCTCAGATCTTTTCCACGTAGTTTCCTGGGAAGAGTCCCTCCTGGCCATGCAGCCGACCCTTCCACCAGCCCGAGGGATCTGCCAGGGAGAAGAGAGCTTCAGTCAGGGTCTCACTAGGTCGCCCAGGCTGGAATGCAGTGGCACAATCATGGCCACCGCAGCCTCGACCTCCTGGGTTCAGGCGATCCTCCACCCCAGGCTTCCAAGTAATAGCTAGAACCACAGGCACGGGCCACCACACCCAGCTTTCTATTGATTGATTGATTGATGGATCGTAGAGACAAGGTCTCAACAAGTTGCCCAGGCTGGTCTCAAACCCCTGGACTTAGGCAATCCTCTCACCTTTACCTCCCAAAATGCTGGGATTATAGGTGTGAGCCACCGTGCCTGGCTTCTTTCTTTCTTATTAGGGACAGGGGCTTGCTGTGTTGCCCAAGCTGGAGAGCAGTGGTGTAATCACAGCTCACTGAGCTCACTGCAGCCTCAACCTCATGGGCTCAAGCAATCCTCCTACCTCAGCCTATGAGTATTTGGGCCAACAGGTATGCACCACCATGCCAGCTAATTAAACATTAAAAAAAATAGAGACATGGTCTTCTATGTTGCCCAGGCTGGTCTAGAATTCCTAGACTTAAGCAGTCCTCCTGCCTCAGCCTCCCAAAGTGGTGATGCGCCACCACACCAGGTCTGCGCTGTCATTTTCTTTTTTGTTGTTTGTTTTGAGTTGGAGTCTCACTCTTGTCACCCAGACTGGAGTGCAGTGGCTGCTTCCGGCCACCGCAGCCTCAACCTACTGGGCTCCGGCGATCCTTCCACTTCAGCCTTTCAAGTAGCTGGAACTACAGGCGTGCGCTACCACACCCGGCTCATTTTGAATTATTGCAGAGATGAGTTCTCGCCAAGTTGCCCAGGAGGGTCTTGAACCCGCGGCCTCAGGCAATCCACTCACCTCAGCCTCCCTAAGGCGCGGGATGACAGGCTGAGCCACCGAGCCCGGCTTGCGCTGTCATTTTCTAGAGTCTTTATTGTGCCTGTCCCTCATCCATTTCCTTCTGTGGCCTCTCCTCCCACCTTCAGGGTGGACCAGGAATCACCCAGTCTCCCTGAACCCCATGGGGCTCCTGCATCTTCCTGCAGAGGGCGATGATGAGTACCTGGCCTCTCTGGGGTGGGGGAGGGGAGCCCAGGGCACTGAGAGAGGTGTCAGTGTGGGCTATGCAGACAGGACACATTTCCTGCTCATAAGGGGTCTGCCAGGTAGGTTCTGCTATTAGCCCTGTGTTTGACAGACAAGAAAAAGAAGGTTTGGATACTGGGTATGATGTGATGGCGGTGGTTTAGGAGGTGACCTCTAGACCAGGGGCCATCAAGGCTATAAGCCACTGGCGTGGCCGAAGGTATGTCTGGTGGGGGCTGTGAGCTGGTCACCTCTGTTCTCCCCTGGGAGGCTGTGCAGTGATTGAGGGGGGTATCCTGCCTCTCAGGGTTCTGACTGCTCCCCTCACCCCAACCTCTGCCCTGGGGCACACACCTTCCATGAGGATCTCAATGACCTCGTTCACGTTGAAGCTCAGCTCGTCCACGTCTTGGCCCACGTACTGGTACAGCGCCCGGCACCTGGGGCCGTGTGTCCGAGGCTGGGGCTTGGGTCTGCCCACACCAGGCACGGGCCGCTGCCCCACGCTGCGCTTCCTTTGCATGCTGTGGGCACAGGGGGTTCTTGTCACAGCCCCAGACACCCTCCTACCCCTTCCCACGTCCTGGGACTGCCTACCCGACCCACCTACCCGGCCATGCCCTGGTCAGGCACGTTGAGGAATTCTGTGTTGTGTTCTGAGGGTGGCCGGGCCCGGGGGCGTCTGCTGGCCCCCAGGTTTGAGGATGGTGGGCCCCTGGGAGGCCGCTGCGAGCCCCTTCCAGACATTATCTCCAGGGGCAGGTGGCCCCCTCTGGCAGTGGGGGGCACCCCATTGCGGTCCAGACCTGTGGCAGACAAAAGGATGGGGGCATTTGTCAGGGTTTTTTTTGTTTTTTTTTTTTGAGTTGGAGTCTCACTCTGTCGCCTGGAGTGCAGTGGCTGCTCCCGGCCACCGCAGCCTTGACCTGCTGGGCTCCGGCGATCCTTCCGCCTCCGCCTTCCAAGCTGGAACTACAGGCAGGCGCTACCACGCCCGGCTAATTTTTTGATTTATTGTAGAGATGAGGTTTCGCTGTCCAGGCGGGTCTCGAACCCGCGGGCTCAGGCAATCCACTCACCTCAGCCTCCCAAAGGCACGGGATTACAGGCTGAGCCACCGAGCCCGGCTTGTCAGGGTTTTGATAGGAGCATTTGAGAACTTGGCTCAAAGTTCTCGGGGTGAGGGAGGAGCCAGTGTGGTAGGGAGTGGGCCAGAGGGAGTAACCCAGCGGTTAGGGGGCCTTGACAGAGGATCTGCAGGGGGAAGTTCCCCCTCCCCTCCTCGTAGCAGGGCTTTTGTGGGGGGATCTTGGGGGATGAATAAGAGGTCAACGAGTGGAGTGGGAATTTTGGAGACAAGCACAGAAAACAACCAAAGCAAAGGCCTGGAGGGAAGAATAAATTTGGTGATGATGTTTGCATGGCAGGAAAGAAGAGGTCAGTGGTTGGTTGGGGTTGGAGTTTGAAGGCCTTTGAATGTCCAACCAAGCCCAGCCTTTATTCTGAGGGGGATGTGGAGCTATGGAGAGTTCTATAGAGAGGAGCGGTCAGCTGTGCTTGTTAGATTCTGTTGACTGGAGAGGTCCGGCTTGGGCCATAGGGCCTACAAGAGGCAAGGGAAGACACTTCGTGAGGGGCGTCTCCTCACCTCTAGAGGGCCCGGGGGCCGCCCGAGTTGGGGCCTGGGCCGACCTCCGGGGTCTTCCCTGGGCCATTCCCTTCCGGGTAGGCTCTGAAAGGGAAAGGATGCAGGGATTTGAGTGGTGGCCGGAACAGACCAGGCTCTTGGCCCAGCCCAAAAGCTCAGCTCATTTTGCGGCTCCGCTATCAGCATTTGCCCCCTCAGTTACTGGCACACAGGCCCCGCCCAGGAATCGGCCCCGCCCCTCATTGGTCCTCACGCCTCCAGGACCCGCCCTCATTAATTAGACTGACCCAGGCGTTGCCTTTCCGGCCGCGCCTCTTCACGTTTCTCGCCCGTTCATTGGCTACAACCTCTCTTTAACGCTCTCTCTCTAAATCCGCACTTTCATAGTCCCCGCCCCCACACATGTAATTGGCTCTTCTCTGGCCCCGCCTTCCTCGGCCCCGCCTACTCCTGAGTGCCTCTTCGGCTCCGCCCCCAATTCCGCGCAGACTCACTGGAGTTCTTGGGCAGCCCGTCACCCACGCTGACCGTGAGGGCCCGGCCACCAGCCTTGAGCACGGCCACGTCGCCGGAGCCGCGGGAAAAAGTGACGCTGCGGGTGCCGCCTCCACCCCAGCCCTCCTTCTTTACCCGGAACTGTAGTCTGTAGGGAGAGGAGGAAGCTTGGGGGCTCCAGCGGGGTCCCCCTCCCCACCCCGTCTTCGCTGGGCCAGGCGGGAGGAGGGGTCCCTGGGGCAGGAGAGGCGCCGGGGGCGGCGATCGTACGTGTCGCTGAAGGTGAGGGGCAGGGGCTTCCGCGCCGCCTCCTCGAAGCGCTTGCACAGAAGGCTGACGAACTCGGTCTTAAAGACGCTCTCCAGGAAGCTGTCGGCAGCGTCCTCTTGGAGGATGAAGAAGTCGTCCTGCCGCGTGCTGGGGAGGGACGGGAGGAAAGGCAGGTGAGGCTCAGGTGAGAGCTACGGGTGAGACAGCCAGATGACGGTGGCGAAGAACAAACTTGTGAGATGTGACAGGAGTGTGTTAGGTCAGGGGCAAGTGAGTGGTGACACAGGTGGGACAAAAGGAGGCAGTGGCAAGGGCTGGGAATGGTGGTGACAGAAGAGGGCCAGGTGAGGTCTAGTAAGAGAATAAGGTGTGGGCCAGGAACTGTTGGCAAGTAAGGATCATGAATGTAGGAGTAGATGGATGCAACAGGTAGGGCCAAGAGAGGGCTGCAGGTGTAGCAGCAGGTAAGGTTGTCAGGGTAACAGGTGGGGACAGCATGAGGGCAGCTAGGGGACAGATGAGGGCCTGGCATCACCTGAGGGCGACTCCTCGGAGAGCCTGAATGTCCAACTTCTTCTTCAAGACTTCATGCACCTGGCCCTTCTCAGGTCCCTTCTTCACCTTCTCTCGCCCAATCACATACACACACTTGGGGGTCAGGATCAAGTCCCGCTTGATGGGCTGTGGGGACACAGGACCAGAGGCTGGTGGCTGGAGCTCTGCCATGAGCAGCCAGGCTTCAGAGATTCAACCCCAGGCAGAGGGCAGTGCTGACAAGTCAGTGAAGGTATCCAGGTCAGGTGATGGGGTTTCCTCCAGGTGAAGGAACATTAATCGTTAAGTTGTATAAGAAATACAAGGAAGCCGAGCTCAGTGGTTCAGTCTGTAATCCCGCGCTTTGGGAGGCTGAGGTGAGTGAATTTCCTGAGCCCGTGGGTTCAAGACCCGCCTGGGCAGAGAGACCTCATCTCTACAATAAATCAAAAAATGAGCCGGGCGTGGTAGTGCGTGCCTGTAGTTCCGGCTACTTGAAAGGCTGAGGCGGAAGGATCGCCGGAGCCCAGCAGGTCGAGGCTGTGGTGGCCGGGAGCGGCCACTGCACTCCAGTCTGGGCGACAGAGTGAGACTCCAACTCAAAAAAAAAAAAAGAAATACAAGGAGGTCACGTGACGGGGGTATTGGCTAGAAAGGGGCGTTTGGGCCAGTGAACAGGTCCAGGGTAGGCAAAGCATCTGTGAAACATGTGCCCAGGCCAGGTGAGAGCACTTGGACCAGGTAAAAGTGCTCAGGTCACATGACTATAGTCAGGTCAGGTAAAGGTGATATGGTTCAGGTGAGGGTTCAAGTCAGGTAAGATAAGAGTATCTGGGTCATGTATGTGTCTGAACTCTATGAGTTTGTACAGGAAGGCAAGTGAGGGTGTACCTAGTGGAAGGTTGAATATATATGCAAGTCTACTGAGCTGTGCCTGTGGTCAGGGCTGTCTGGGTCCACTAGGGAGACCTGCCTAGGTGAAAATATCCTAGGTGATGGCTTGTAGGTCAACTGAGTGAGTGTACCTGCTACATACACCTGTCCAAAGCGGGTGAAAGTGTATGGGTCGGGGAAGGTGCCAAGCCTGGTAAGGATGTCAGGGATGTGAGACTGTACAGACCAGGTGAGGGTATATCTGCCACATAAGCTTGTCCAAGGCAGATAAGGGTGTCCATGCAGGTAAAGGGATTTAGGGTATCTCAGTGTGTACCTGACACACAGGGCTCTCTACAGTGGGGGTAGAGTGAATTTCTGGGCTAGGTGATGGGATGGGTCAGGTGAGGGTGTGTACCTGGTAGACAGGAATGTCTGGCCCAGGTGAGAGTATAGGCCAGGTATGGATGTACCTGTGGGTAGGAGGGTCCAGGTTAGGTGATTAGAGTCGGGTGTCTGGGCCAGAAGAATATATATCTGTGGTTGAAGTGCCCAGCTGTTTAGCCAAGCACAAGTGTGCAGGTCAGGAGTATGTCCCTGCAGACAGAAGTATCCAGACCAAATTGAGAGTATAAACCTGGCCAGGGCTGTCTGGAATGGTTGGGCATGTACCTATGAAGTACGCTGCCTGGACAAGAAGGGAGTGTACATGTGGACAGGTGTATCTAGGCCAGCAAAAGTATATGGCGGCAATGAACACACCTAATGGATAGGTGAGGTGTCAAGCCTAGGTGAGAGCCCTTGTGGTCAGGGGTTCCGGGAAGGTGCATATGTAATTGTGGACAGGTAAGAGTGTGTCTGGCCAGGTGAGAGTGTCTGATAGACAGGTATGACCAGGCTATGAGGGCATGCTTAATGGATAGCTATATCTACCATAGTTGAGCATATACTTGTAGGCAGTGCTTCTGGACCAGGTGAGGATATACCTGTGATGGAGCAGATGTATCTAGGCGAGGGGAGTATGCAGAGGACCCCCCAAACCCTGGAATTATCCCCCTTGTAGTATAGGCTTCCTTCCTAGGTTAGTGGTCTAGGAACCCATTAGCATTAATGGACTGGCTAGCATTGTTGTGAGAGGCTGTGTTGCTGAAGAAACATCCCAAGTTGCGTCAAACAGGTGACTGGTTCTTCTGCCTTGACAATGCACCTGCTCACACTTGCTGAGTGTTCAGCAGTTTTTGACTAAAAAAGGCATGAATGAGCCGGGCTCAGTGGCTCAGCCTGTAATCCTGCGCCTTTGGGAGGCTGAGGTGAGTGGATTGCCTGAGCCCATGGGTTCGAGACCCACCTGGCCAACTTGGCGAGACCTCATCTCTACAATAAATCAAAAAATTAGCTGGGCATGGTAGCACGCGCCTGTAGTTCCAGCTACTTGGAAGGCTGAGGCAGAAGGATCACCGGAGCCCAGCAAGTCGAGGGTGCGGTAGCCGGAGCGGCCACTGCACTCCAGTCTGGGCGACAGAATGAGACTCAAACTCAAACTCAAAAAAAAAAAAAAAAAAAAAAAAGGCATGAATGGCTGGCCGGGCTTGGTGGTTCAGCCTATAATCCCATTACTTTGGGAGGCTGAGGCAAGTGGATTGCTTGAGCCCGCGGGCTTTGAGACCAGCCTGGGCAACTTGGCGAGACCTCATCTCTACAATAAAATAAAAAATATTCGGGCGTGGTGGCATGTGCCTGTAGTTCCAGCTATTTGGAAGGCTGAGGTGGAAGGATCGCCTTAGCCCAGCCGGTCGAGGCTGCAGTGGCCGGGAGTGTGCCTCTGCACTCCAGCCTGGGTGACAGAGTGAGACTCCAACTCAAAAAAACCTCCCCAAAAACCATGAATCCTGTGCCCAACCCTACCTATTCACCTGATCTCGCCCCAGCAAGTATTTTTTTTTCCATTTGTTTCCCTGGATAAAAAAAACCCTCAGAGGGAAATGCTTGCCCGATGTGGAAGAGGTGAAACAAAAAATGGCAGAAGCACTAAAAGGCTTCAAAATAGACGAGTCCAAAAACTGATCTGAGCAGTTGAAAATAGGTGTCAGAGAGTACCTGGAAGGTGACTGAAGTTTGAACCTGTAATAATAAATCCACAATTTTTAATAAATAAATTCTGTTTTCTGGGGTGGGGGGGTTCCCCTCGCGGGCAGGTGTGTCTGGGCCAGGGGAGGTGCACCCTGGCGCGGCGCCGGGCCACCCACCAGGGCCTCACCTTGAAGCGGCGGTCGTACTTGGTGACCGAGTCGGCGAAGTCCACCCGCTCCCTCTTGCCCAGGAACTGGCGCAGCTCCGGCCGCTCCTCCAGCCCCAGGTAGTCCCCGACGAAGTTCCTGTTGATGCTGTTCCGCCTCCGCTCCTTCTGGTTGAGCAGGATGCTGGAGGCTGTGGGGACGCAGGGTGGCAGGTGGGGGTGGTGGCCCGGCTCCTCTGGCCCACCCGTCCGCACCCGAGCCCCTGGCGCCCGCTCACCTTCCTCCCGCATCTCCTCGTACTTGCGGATGGCCACGTGGCGCCGCCAGGCCTTCTGGATGGTGCGGGCGAAGCCGTCGAACTTCCGCTCTCGCATCTCCTCCAGGAGGAAGAGCTGGGTGGTGGTTGGGGGCGGGTGGGTGCTGGTGGCTTCCGGGGGGGCTGCAGTTCCATTTTCCCGGGGTCCATCCCACCCACAGTTTTGCGCACACCCTCTCACACACAGGGTCAACATGTTTTTCTTTCTCTAAATGACTGGACCCAGGGGTCCCTCCCAACCCAGGGTCCACACTTCTGTATTAAAGTATAACCCTGGGGGCCAGGCATGGTGGCTCACGCCTGTCATCTCAACAATTTGGGAGGCTGAGGCGGGAGGACTGCTTGAGGCCAGGAGTTTGAGACCAGCCTGGGCAACAGAGCGAGACTCCCAACTCGAAAAGGAAGAATCAAAATTAGCTGAGCGGCAGGCCACGGTGGCTCACGCCTGTAATCCCAGCACTTTGGGAGGCAGAGGCGAGAGGATTGCCTGAGCCCACGGGTTCGAGACCAGCCTGGGCAACTTGGCGAAACCTTGTCTGTACAATAATCCAAAAATTGGCTGGGTGTGGTGGTATGTGCCTGTAGTTCCAGCTACTTGGAAGGCTGAAGCAGAAGGATCACCTGAACCCAGCAGGCTGAGGCTGCAGTGGCTGTGAGTGTGCCACTGCACTCCAGCCTGGGCGACAGAGTGGGACTCTGACTCAAAAAAAAAGAAAAGAAAAATTAGCTGGGCATGGCAGTGCACACTACATGGGAGGCTGAGGTGGAAGGATTGTTTAAACCCAGGAGGTGGAGGCTGCATGGAGCTATGCTCACACTACTGCACTCCAGCCAGTGCAGTACAGTGAGTACATGGGCAGCACAGTGAGACCCTGTCTCTATGGGAAAAAAATATAGATAGATAGATAAAACAATAAAATTATAACCGGGGGTTTGTATCACTGGCTTCAAATCCCAGCTCTGCCACTTGCTGGCTGTGTGGTGTTGCCAGAAACAGTATAACATCATGATTTCTCACGTTACTAAAGCAAACACACACCATCCATGTGCAGTGCACCCCAATTTGAGAGAGGGTAGAAATGGGAACTAGCATGCAGCTCTGAAAATCAATAACATTTAGTAAAGATGAAAATCTGATGTGTAACACTGTGATGTGACTGGCAACTGTGGTTGGGCAGTGTACAACCTGCACAGACATCCGTGGCAAACCCCAGAAAGGATGCTTTTGCAGAAAGAAGAGAAAGGAATTTGCGTTGTGAGAGTCTAGGCCCAGAGGAGACTTGGAGAAAAACTATATTAGCAAGTCAGAGTAGAAATACTGTGAGGAATGTCTGTTCATTTGGGATAATAACAGGTGAACAAGGAGAGAAACCTCTGTAATATATTATACTCTCCAGTAATAAAAACAGCGGGATGTTGGTGAGAGTCTCAATCAGTTGGAACAGGGCTGATGCCTGGGGAACATCCTAATTCAAACAGAAATTTAGTGATAAAAGGGACAGCACTGTCAATCAGTGAAGACGGGAAATATTATTGCAAATAAAATTGGGCTTTATTAAGAAAAACAATTAGCCCTTCACCCAAGGGGTATTTCTCAAGTACAGAGATATGCCTTTGCTGCTAGGGGCCCTGCCATCTTCTTTGACCAAGGTAGTTTTCTTTTCTTTCTTTTTTAGAGACAGAGTCAAGTTCTGTTGCCCAGACTAGAGTGCAGTGGCATGATCATAGCTCACTGCATCTTCAAGCACCTGGCCTCAAGTGATCCTCTCACCTAAGCCTCCAGAGCAGTTAGGATTACAGGTGCCACCACCACGCCTGGTTAATTTTTTTCCTTTTTTTAGAGAAAAATGGAGGGGTCTTGCTATGTTGCCCAGACTGGGGTTTTTTTGGTTGGTTTTTTTTTTTTTTTTTTGAGTTGGAGTCTCACTCTTTCGCCCAGACTGGAGTGCAGTGGCCGCTCCCGGCCACCGCAGCCTCGACCTGCCGGCCTCCGGCGATCCTTCCGCCTCAGCCTTCCGAGTAGCCGGAATTACAGGCATGCGCTACCACGCCCGGCTGATTTTTTAAAAAAATTTATTGTAGAGATGAGGTCTCGCTGTCCAGGCGGGTCTCGAAACCACGGGCTCAGGCAATCCACTCACCTCAGCCTCCCAAAGGCACGGGATTACAGGCTGAGCCACCGAGCCCGACTTTGGTTTTTTTTTTTTTTTTTTTTTTGAGTCAGAGTCTCACTCTGTTGCTAGGCATGCTCATGACCATCGTAGCCTCGGCCTGCTGGGCTCAGGCGATCCTTCTAGTTCAGCCTTCCAAGTAGCTGGAACTTCAGGCATGCACCACCATGCCCAGCTAATTTTTTTGATTTATTGTAGAGACGGGATCTCGCCATGTTACACAGGCTGGTCTCGAACCTATAGGCTCAGGCGATCCTCTTGCTTCAGCCTCCCAAACTGCTGGAATTCAGGCATGAGACTCCATGTCTATCTTGCCCAGGCTGGTCTCAAACTGGTCTCAAGTGATCCTACCACCTTGGCCTCGCAAAGCTCTGGGTTACAGGTGTGAGCTACCATGCCAGGCTCAAGGTAGTTGGTTTTTTTTTTTTTTTTTTTTTTTTGAGTTGCAGTCTCACTCTGTCACCCAGACTGGAGTACAGTGGCACGCTCCCGGCCACCACAGTCTTGACCTGCTGGGCTCCGGCGATCCTTTTGCCTCAGGCTTCCAAGTAGCCAGAACTACAGGCGCGCGCTACCATGCCCGGCTAATTTTTTGATTTATTACACAGGCTGGTCTTAAACCTCTGGGCTCAAGCAATCCTCTCACATCGGCCTCCCAAAGTGCTGGGATTACAGACTGAGTCACCGAGCCTGGCTTTTTTTTTTTTTTTAAAGTTAGAGTCTTGACATGCTGGGCCCAGGAGATCCTTCCACCTCAGCCTTCCAAGTAGCTGGAACTATAGACATGTGTCACCACGCTCAGCTAATTTTTTTTATTTACTGTAGAGACGAGGTCTCACCAAGTTGCCCAGACTGGTCTCAAACCCCTGGGCTCAAGCAATCCTCTCGCCTCAGCCTCCCAAAGTGCTGGAATTATAGGCTTGAGCCACCATGCCCGGCCTCAAGGTGGTTTTCAAACTAATGTCCTGCAGGAACTCCAGGGTTCACAGCAAGAACTAAAAGAATTGTGGGACTACTTGGTTCGATTTCATTTACAAATATATATCTTGGCCGGGTTTGGTGACTCAGCCTGTAATCCCAGCACTTTGAGAGGCCGAGACGAGTGGATTGCCTGAGCCCATGGGTTCGAGACCCGCCTGGACAACTTGGTGAGACCTTGTCTCTACAATAAATAAAAAACTAGCTGGGTGTGGTAGCGCGAGCCTGTGTTTTCGGCTACTTGGAAGGCTGAGGCGGAAGGATCACCGGAGCCCAGCAGGTCGAGGCTGCAGTGGCTGGGAGTGTGCCACTGCACTCCCGTCCGGGTGACAGAGTGAGACTCCAACTCAAAAAAACAAAAATAAAAACAAAAACATAGATCTTAGTTGGGTGCTAAGATAAAATATATATCTTAAATAACTTTTTTTTTTGGAGCTGGGGGTCTTTATTTGTTGCCCAGGCTGGGCTTAAGTGATCCTCCTGTCTCAGCCTCCTGAGTAGCTGGGACTACAAGGTGTTACCATGCTCGGCTAATTTTTTTGACTTTTTGTAAAGACAAAGTCTCACTCTGTTGCCTAGGCTGGTCTCCAACTCCTGGCCTCAAGGAATTCTCCCATCTCAGCCTCTTGAAGTGCTGGGATTATGGGAAGAGTCTCTGTGCCCAGCTGCTTGCAGCCTTTTGGTGAAAAGGTAAGAGCTGATGCTGTCCTCTGCTGGAGGGGTTGTTTGTACATTGGGGCTGTGATCTGGTGTTTGTCTTTGTACAGGGCTGGAGGCAAGCCTTGGGATAAGAACATTATCAGTGTGACATTAGGACTCAATGTGTTCATGAATGAAGGAGTGAAGGAAGAACGGAGCAAAGGAGGGAGGGAAGAGGAAAGAAAGGCAAAAAGGAAATGGAGAAGGAAGGAAAGGAGAAAGGGATGGTGGGTCGGGCACGGTGACTCACGCCTGTAATCCCAGCACTTTGGGAGGCCAAAGAAGGAGGATTGCGTGAGCCCAGAAGTTCAAAACCAGCCTGGGTAATGAATATGCATAAGTGCCTCCTGAATCTAAAAAAAGATAGATTAAAAAAAAAAGCCAGCCTGGGTGAGACCTTGTCTCTACAAAAATTATATTAAATTTAAAAAAGAATTAGCGAGGTGTGGTGGTGTGCACCTGTGGTTCCAGCTATACTTGGAAGGCTGAGGCGGAAGGATCGCCTGAGGCCAGCAGGTCGAGGCTGTGGTGGCCGTGAGCATGCCACTGCACTCCAGCCTGGGCGCCAGAGTGAGACTCCCACTCGAAAAAAAACAAGACCAAAAAACCCCCAAATCTGTCAGTCTCTCTCAATGTCTCTTTTATTGTCTCTCTCCATCTCTCACTCAAACTATCGATCTCTCTCCATGTCTCTTTCTTCTTCAATCTCTCCCTCAATCTCTCCCCTCCATATTTCTTTCAGTCTCTCTCTTGATACCTTTCTCTCTTCTTCTCTCCTATGAGATGGGAGGATGGCTTGAGGCCAAGAGGTCAAGGCTGCAGGTCTCTCTGTCTCACACGCACGCACTCACCGACTCCGGGTTCTTGACGAACACCTTGGTACTCCCCATCTGGTACTGGTCGGGATCCATGTTGACCGCCCGAAGCAGGTGCTGGACCCCCTGGCGCTCGTCCCCGCGCCACCGCGGCCACGTCTCCGGGGTCAGAATGGCGTACCTGGAGGCAGAGGGCGGGGGTGTGGGCGGCCGGTGGCTCCCATGGGGGGTGGGGGGTGGCTGGGGGGGTGGCTGGGCGCCTCACCTCTGCAGGAACTTGGAGAACTGGCGGCGGTAGGCGAAGCCCGCCCTGCGCACCCGGATGTTCTCCTTCAGGCCCAGGTACTCCACCTGGTGCTTGACCCTGGTGGGGTGGGGGAGCCCAGTCCCGTGAGGGGCGCCAGTTCTGGGAGATGCTGGGTGGGGATGGGAAAGGGCGGGCCAGGGGCCTGGGGGAGGGTCTGAGGTCTGGGGGCAGGGATGGCTCCAGGGCTCAGCCTGGGGCCTGGGGGGAGGGATCGCTGGGGAAAGTTTTGGAGGTAGGGTCTGAGGAATTGGGGGAAGCTGTGTGGGTCTCTGGGCCATCCTAAGGTCACCCTGGAGGTCGGGGGGGGTTCCTGGTCAGTCTAGGCAGAGCCCAGGGCTCGGAGGGGCTTTGTGCCGGTCCTAGGGGCCAGCAGAGCCAGCCCTGGGGTGGATGGTAACCATCAGTCTGGGATGGAGGGTGTCACCTGTTCTCCTCCCAGTCCCGGGGCCTCTTGGTTTCATTGGGTTTGATGCAGCGGATGTAGTGGGGTGTGCACCGCTTCAGGGTGGCCACCAGGTCGTTGGCTTGTTTCTGAGGAGAAGGCGGGGGTAGGAGGGGTCACCCAGCGGGGCCCTCTGGCCCCTCCCTTCCACCCACCCAGATCCAGCCTGAGACAGACACTGGGGTGAGTGGAGCACCCAATGGGCCACAGGGGACCCTGGTCTGTGCACACTTCTGCTAGCGCACACCACGTGGGAATGATGTTGGTGTCTTCCGGACCCTCGAACCAAGACCAGGGGCTTGGTGCGGGGGAAGTGCTCAGTAAATGTTTGTTGATTCAGTAACATAACACCCAGGAGAGCCTTTGGGAGTGTTCTGCCGGTTGCTTCTGGGAGACAGGTACTTTGGAAGTGTGGAATTGTGTGTGTGCCTGAGAGGCCAGGCTTCCAGTGTCCGTTTTAGTAACCCAGGGGAAGGAGGGGGACCAGAAAGAATTGTTCTAGGTGAGAGGTCTGGGGATAGCAGTACAAGAGAACCAAGCGTTCACTGAGGCTCTGCTGTGGTTCTTGGGTGAGTGACCATCCCTCTCTGAGCTCCAGTCTCCTCCTCTGCCTGGTGGAACTAAATTAGTTTCTCATATATGTGAAGTGTCTCATGTTTGCTGTCAGCCCAGAGTAAATGCCAAATAATAGTTATTAAAATCTTATTAGAATGGGGCTGGGTAATCCCCGCCTTGGGAGGCCAAAGGGGGGGGATTGTTGAGCCCGGGGTTGAGACCGCCTGGGCAACATACAAACCTCATCTTACAAAAAATACAAAAAAGCCGAGCGTGGGGCACACGCCTGTAGTACCAGCTGCTCAGGAGGCTGAGGCAGGAGGATTTCATGAGCCCAGGAAGTTGAGGCTGTGGTAAGCCAGGATCGTGCTACTGCACCGCAGCCTGTATGACAGAGTGAGACCTGATGCAAAAAAAAAAAAAAAAAAAAAAGGCTGGGCTCAGTGGCTCAGCCTGTAATCCCAACACTATGGGGGGCCGAGGTGAGTGGATTGCCTGAGCCCGCGGGTTCCAGACCAGCCCAGGCAACTTGGCAAAAACTTCATCTTTCAAAAACCAAAAATTTAGCTGGGCATGGTAGTGCACGCCTGTAGTGCCGGCTACTTGGAAGGCTGAGGTGTAAGGATCGCTGGAACCCAGCAGGTCGAGGCTGCGGTGGCTGGGAGTATGCCACTGCACTCCAGTCTGGGCGACAGAGTGAGACTCCAACTCTAAAAAAAAAAAAAAAAGAAAAAAAAAAAGAAAAAAGGAAA